>NW_020871599.1:183852-201958 GCF_003789085.1 Penaeus vannamei | reverse complement strand
GTATGGTTTGGGGAGGGAGGGTAAATGGTTTTGGGGAGGGAGAGGAAGAGCTGTTAGGGGGAGGGAGGGAGGGTGTTAGGGAGGGAGGGGGGTGTTTGGGGAGGGAAGGGGGTTGTTAGGGGGAGGGGAGGGGGGGTGTTTAAGGGTGAGGGGAGGGGGTGTTAGGGGAAGGAAGGCGGTGTTAGGGGAGGGACGGGGGGTGGGTGTTTAGGGGAAGGGAAGGGGGGGTGTTTTGGGGAGGGAGGGGGTTGTTTGGGGAGGGAGGGGGGTTAGGGGAGGGAGGGGGAGGATGGGGGGGTGTTTGGAGGGGGGAAGAGTGAGGGGGGGTGTGTTTGGGGAGGGAAAAGGGGGGTGTTAGGGAGGGGAGGGGGGGTGTTAGGGAGGGGAGGCGACAGTGGAAGGGATGGTTAGGGGTGTTGAGGGAGGGGAGGGGGTGTTAGGGGAGGGAGGGGGAGAAGTTGTGGGAGGGGGTTAGTGGAGGGTGACGGGGAGGGGAGGGGAAGGGAGAAGTGGGGGAGGGACAGTGACGGGGGTGTTAGGGGAGGGAAGGGGTGTTAGGGGAAGGAGGGGGCGCATGTCGAGGTAGGGGCAGTAGAGGGGTGTTAAGGGGGGAGGGGGGTGAGGGGGAGGGAGGGGTGGGCAGTGAGGGAGGGGGCAGTGAGGGAGGGAAGCAGAGAAAGAGAGAGAGAGGAGCGAGAGAGAGAGAGAGAGAGAAGAGGAGAGAGAGAGAGAGAAAAGAGAGAGAGAGAGAGAGAGAGAGAGAGAGAGAGAGAGAGAGAAGAGAGAGAGATAGAGATAGCAGAGAGAAAAGAGAAACAGAGGAAAGAGAAGAGAAGAGAAAGGAGAAAAAAAAAGAGAGAGAGAGATAGAGAGAGAGAGAGAGAGAGAGAGATGAGAGGAGAGAGAGAGAGAGAAGAGAGAGAGAGAGAGATACAGAGACAGAGACAGAGACAGAGAAAAGAAAAGAGAGAGAGAGAAGAAAGAGAGAGAGAGAGAGAGTCAATAAAAGAGAACCGAATAAAGTAGATAGAAAAGAAAGAGAGAGGAGTGAGAAAAAGGGAGAGCAAGAAATAACGAAGAGAACAAACGTAGCGGAAGAAATTGGGAAATCAGGAAACGGGGAGAATGAGGAAACAGGGAAATAGGTAAACGGGGAAATAAGGAAAATGAGAAATAGGGAGATAATAATGAGGAATAGGGGTACGGGACATGGGGATATTGGAAAATGTAGAGACGGGAAAATGAAGACACTAGGAGAGGGTGAATGAGGGAAATGGGGAATAGGTGTGATAACGAGGGACGTTTTAAAAAACCAGTAAAGACGACATTTGAAAAAAGAGAAAAGAGAAAAGAAAGAGAAAAAGTAAACCAAACCAAACCAAGCTCAAGCAAACTAATTCAATTCAGACTAAGCCAGACCAAACCAATCTAAGCCAACTCAAGTCAGATCAACCTAACTCAACTCAAACCAACCCAGCCCAAGCCAACATTAACCAAAACTAACCCAAGCTACCCAAGCCAAACCAAGCCAACCCAATACAAAACCAACCCAAGCCAACCCTAACCAAACCCAAACCAAACCCAAGCCAACCAAGCCATCCCAAGCCAACCCAACCAAGCCAACCCAATACAAACCAATACAAACCAACCCAAGCCATCCCAAGCCAAAGCCAAACCCAAGCCATCCCGAACAAACCCTAACCAAACCAAGCCAAGCCATCCCAATACAAACCAACCCAAGCCAACCCTAACCAACCCAAACCAACCCAAGCCAAACCAAGCCATCCCAAGCCAAACCCAAACCAAGCCAACCCAATACAAACCAATACCAACCAACCCAAAGCCATCCCAAAGCCAAGCCAAACCAAGCCATCCCGAACAAACCTAACCAACCCAAGCCAATGCCAACCAATTACAAAACCAACCCAAGCCAAACTCTACTACCAACCCAACCCAGACCACCCTAACCCACATATCAACTACCCAACCCAAGTCCACACCTCCAACGCCATCTACTAGAGCGCGAGACCCATACAACCTCCCCAGCTCAACACACCTCTACAACTCCACTCCAAGAGCCACACCCCTCCCTCCATCAACAACAACAACCCTAAACCCAACCCGAACCATACACACACAATGTCCATAACATCACATAGCATGCATCAGTCAATCTCTCCAACGACTGCAACCAACGAACTATACACCGACACAACGCGCGAGGCCCTAATCTGCTATACTATACCATACCTAAGCATCATCCCATAGCTACTATATATCTCCAATAACCTTAACTCCTCGTAACAGACATATATAACTCATCTCTCAAACCAATACCCAACCATCAGGAGTCCCAGTCTACAAGTCCGAAACCTCTACATCCATACCTCAAGCTATCTCTCAATGCTCACCAACCGCAGGCCAATACCTCAATATCCCTAACTCTCTAATACTCTCATATCTCTCTAAGCCAGAACGCCATCGCCAAGGCATATACCCGAATAACAGAACCTGCTACGAGACCAAGTCTCCAAACACCGAGAGCCAATTCCATGCGCAAACGAGATAACACTTATCTCTACGAGAGAGATTGAGAACTCCGAGAGCAGTAAACCCAATAATCTAGATAGAATATTATATGATGATAAGTAGTATATCGATTAGTTTTTCGTATAATTGTGTGATTTGTGAAAAGTGCATAAGTGGTGGGTTAGATATGTTATCTACCTTAAATTACTAATATGTAGACCAATACTTAATAGCTTTGTGCTATATTACCTTATTAGTATAATACTGGGTAGTGTTTTAAGAGTAGTGAGATTGTAATAGTGTATACTGAGATTGATTTAAGTAGTAGTCGATTTTTTGCATTCTTTAATATCTGGGGTGTATCGAGATAGATATTATATATTTTGGAAATTTGATTAACATGTGCAAAGAGGGATTATTTGATAATAGTGTGATTATTTTCCCATTATTATCGACAGTATAATCAATCGATAAGTATATGTCCAATTAATTCTCTAATAAGAATAAGCTAATTTACAGTGGGTGTTATTTGTGACCATAAAGATATTACCCTGTATATTTAAATTATATCATCTAGATATAAAATACTATTATAGCATAAACGATCATGCATGAGATTAATTCCTAACTCGCACAATTTACTACACGTGTTACATACCTCTAATTAATATAGAGTTGATAAAGTTTCTCCCGATAAGAAGATAATATAAATAAGTCAAATAAGCGTGATCCTCTGTGATATAACATATCCTCTTAATACTATAAATATAGTATACAAGTGCGAGCGTGACAATAATATTTAAAAGAGATGAAAGAAGAATATAGAGTTGGAAAGTGCTTGAGATTATAAGGAAACCTTGACAAATTAACAAAGAGACATGATTATATGATGAGTATAAGAAAGAGAAGTAGTGCTTGTTATCTCCGGATTATAGAATAGTATATACGAGATCGCAGCGGCGTGGGAGATAGAGTATGATATTTTCTAAGAGATGAGTATCGAATGGATTATTATAGAAAGATCATTTTAGATGCTATACAGTGGTGCCGGAGTGAAATACGGAATATTTGTGTGATGACAGCGGATTTTAATGTCATTGAGTAGAAGAAGACGGATATATACGCGACAGTACAATACTGTATGTATATGAGATGATCAGATAAGCAGCTAACTGATATTACTACAATATGAGTAACAAACATGATTAAAATACATATATCCTCAATATCAACAAACCTTAACAATATAACTAAATATAACTTAAAGATAAATATTAAATAAGTAATAATTTATAATAACTAATACTCATAACATAAGATAACTAATTGCCCTAATAAACACCTAATATTAAGTATACATATATGAATAACAAAAAACATAAATTTAATGTGTCAGTGAGTTTCTTGAGGCCTCCATTTTCATACTCATATGTGAGAGATTTTTAATGGTATGTTTCTTGTATCTGTTAACTTTTGCACACGAGCGAATCATGCCAATCTTCCTTTCTGTAAATGATATAACTCGTTATGAAAATTCTTTAAGAAACCAAATATTAATGATCCTGTCGTAGTGTTGGTAGAACAATCGTGTGTAAGTGTGTGGTGTGGTAGCGAGTGTTGTGTCGTGTGAGACGATTATGTGTCGCGAAGAGTTGTAGTTACGTGCGATATAGCATAGTGTACATTAAGGAGACCCAGAAAGCGCCTGTTGTTGAGATGTTGACCTGTGTGTGTACGAAGGAACTGACTGGTTAGTAGTTGAGAATGTTTGGTAATGTTTGGGGAGGAGGGGGGTGTTTGGGGGGAGGGGTGTTAGGGGAGGGGAGCGGCCCCAGTGAGGAGGAGACAGTGAGGGCTGTTGTGTTGTTTGTTGTGGTGGAGCGGGCAGGGTGGGTGTTAGGGGAGGGAGCAGGGTGTTAGGGGAGGGAAGGGTGTGGGGAGGAGGGTGTGTTTGTTGTTTGCGGAGGAGGGGGTGTTTGGGCGAGGGAGGGGTGTTCAGGCGAGGGAGGGTTTGTGCGGAGGAGGGGTGTTTTTGGGAGGGAGGGAGTGATTTTGCGGGAGGGGAGGGTGT
Source organism: Penaeus vannamei (assembly GCF_003789085.1). Classification (NCBI taxonomy): domain Eukaryota; kingdom Metazoa; phylum Arthropoda; class Malacostraca; order Decapoda; family Penaeidae; genus Penaeus; species Penaeus vannamei. The sequence continues at coordinate 197,358 of NW_020871599.1, read as the reverse complement.
TTTCAGGGGTAGTGGTGTGATGGGTGGTTAGGAGGAGGAGTGGAGAGGGTGTGGGTTCGTGTGGATGGAGTTGTGTGTGTGGTGTAGAGAGAGTGAGGGTGTGTGTTTCCGATGATTAGTGGCGGCACAAAGAAGTGTATACCACGTACAAACTCCAGTGCTTGAGTTCCGGAGAAAGGGAGGAGAGAGTAGATAAGGCAGGAAGAGGTAAGAGGACAGTGTGTCGGAGGGGGAACTAGTATGCGAGAGGGCAAAAGGTGTGCATTACACACTCTTCTCTTTTCTCTTTCGGGTCTTAGGGATGCTGCGTCGGTCGTTCTGCGTATCGGATGGCTCTCTTCTCTCTCTCTCTGCTCTAGGTCGAGGGTAGCGTCTCGTTACTAATCTTGCGTGCGTCATGCTCTCTCTTCTGACTCGTAATGGCTTTCGTCGTAGGCGAGGTGGGCGTGAGGGGATCGGTACGGTGCTCGAGGCGTGCTTACTGCGTCATCTGGCTCGCGCGGTCTGCGTGCTGCTCTCCTCCGTCGGGATTCTCGGTCTCTCTCTCTCTAAATCCTCTCCCGTTGAACTTGATGCTGTCTGAGTGTGTCTCTGTCGTGGTCTTGTGTAGGAGGGTGGAGTGATGATATATTATTATTATTATTATTATGATTATTTATATCGGAAGTGAAGGATTATTATTATTCGAATAGTTGAGTGAACAGGATGACGGTGAGATGTTTAGGGGAAGTGTGAGAAGTGTGTGATTGTCGGAGAGGGAGGTGGGTCGCAGAGTATTATGAGAGAGCAAGAACAAATAACAGCAACAACAACAACAGGAGAGAGAGGCAGTACATATACGGAGAGCAGAGGAGAGGTGAATTAATTAACGAGAAGGAAAGAAGTGGTGTTGCGGGAAGTGTAGTGACTAGTAGTTAACATATGAGAAGTGAAGAGGGGAATAGTAGTATGGGAATGAGAATGGTGCAGTAATACGAGATATTAGTAGTAAGTGTTTAGGATAATAGTGGAATGGATGATGTATAAGTGAGACAAAGTCAGAGAGTAGAAGTAAAGTGTGGAGTGCATGAGGCGAGGTCGTAGTATGGAATGTGTGACGGAGAGGGTGACAGGGAGAGGAAAGGTGGGGGAGAAATATATCGAGTATAAGAGCGTATGAAATAGGAGAGTGAAGGAGAGAAGTAGAGTGAATTAGAGCAAGAGTGAGCAGTAGATAGATTAGAGTGGACGCAGTCATGAATGAGTTAGAGCAAGTAATAGAGTAACGGAATGGGTCCGAGTGTGTGGTAGGGAAGTGGATGATAGAGTCCCCCAATAAGTGAGGGAATTGGAGTGCCAGTGAGTGGGATAAGACAAAGATAGATAAAGAGATAGCAGAAGAAACGAAGATAATAATGAAGAATAATCAATAATAGAGATGAATTACTACATACGTACAACTACTAATACTATTAGTAATATCAATAATAATATGAGTGAATAATGAATAATGAAAAAATAATGAGATGAAATAAGCCCAGAGATAATAGTAATGAGAAGTACAAATAGGAGAAAGTAATGAATGAAGATTGTAGATAAGAACAGGAGAATGGGAATAAGAAATAAAGAGAGTATGATAAAGAATATGCAAAAGTGAAGAGGACCGAGAAATAATGCGAAGATAAGAAATAAGACAAATTAATAAGACTAGAGATAGAAATGAAGCAAATGAATTAACGAGAGCAAGCGCAATAATAGAATAAAGAATAACGAAGCGAGAAAGTGAAGAATGTAGAGAATGATGAAACGAATGAGAGTGAAGATAATGAGAGAAGTAGATAGAGCGAGAGAAATAGAGCAGCGAGATAAATGATATGATACGAATGAGATAGCATAGATAATCTCGATGCGAGGAATCAGTATGACTCAGAATGAATAATGAATAATAACTAAGGATAATATGAATAGGAAGAGTAAAATAATGAGAGTAGAAAATAAGAACTATTAAAAGAGATAATGAAGATGTACAATAAATGAACAATATTAATACTCCGTAAAAATTATAAAGTATATTAGATGTATAAATGGTGAAATATAAGATAGATGATGAGAATCTGAATCAAATCAATCAAGCGTCATAATAGGCCATAATATGAGAAAGCAACAAATAAATAACTACTGAAAGAGTTAAATAAATCAAAATAGCGAGTAATGAAGCTAGAGTAATAATGAAATAATTTAGAGTAAGATAAATCAAGTGAAAACTCGGTGAATGAATAATTAATAATAATAATAATAATACATAATAATAAGTAGCGAACATACTTACTACTGGATTAAATACAGGAGTAAATTAATATTAATGGAGTGATATATAAAATATATACTCAAGTGGAAGAAATATATAAAGTAAAGTATGAAGATAGAAATCAATAGTGGAGAGAATGAAAGTGGAATGATTTTATAAGTAGGAGATAATATGGAATGGATACAGTGGAGATCAATTGGGAATGGAAAATTGTAAGTAAGTACCGGAGACAATATGAATGGCAATCAAATACATAGGAAATTAATAATATAATTAATTGTATGAATGTAAGTAGTGATAATGATGTAATAGTGATGAATGATAGGATGATAAATAATAGGGATGAGATGAGAGTGAAATTAGGGAAATGAGTGGAATTAGATTAGATGATAAATAAATACCCGAAATTGAAGTGGAAGTATTAATAAAACACCCAAAGTATAAGACCACAATTAGATAAATAAATAAAAAGTAGAAATAAAATTGAGAAATAAGAGGAATAAGACATAAGATAAATAAAAGTTAATTAAAATAAATAACACCTAAATAAATTCCATTCCATAAATACCCCACATAAAATGCAATGTATCCCAAGGACCATAAAATAATAGATATTTAATTTCATATTAATTACAGACTAAAAAGACACCACAAAGTACACAAACCATAAATACTAACAAGCAACTAAACTTCAAATAAGGATTCTGACAACGTTCATAAAACTAACATGCCAACTCAGAAGAAAACCGAAACCAAGCCATGGAATAATAATAAACCAACGGATAACTCAATCTGATAAAATTACTGAATTACCCCAAGCAATATAAACTAACCTAAGCCCAATATAATCCAAAAAGCCAAACCGCAAAATTACAAGAACCCAACCATCAAGCGATACATAACCGCCTTAATAAATACATAATACCGCAAACATTAACATCAACAAAACCAACGAAACGAAAGCCAAACAATAGCCCATCCCAATTCATCTAAAACCCAGGCAAACACCAAAGTGATAATCCAACGATCTAACCACATACAATAAAATGCATCAAAGAATTACAAATACGCATCAACCACCCAAGCCGATATTAATAACTCACTAAATCCAAACGCAATCGAAACTAGGATAACCCATAATATACTAGATCCCCGAATTGATCTCCCTCTGAAGACTAAGATAAAATGACACCTTAATACATAAAAACTCCAACTAAATAAATGCACAATGAAGCTAATACATAAAATAACTTCTCATCAAATACAAATATACACAACATCTTCAAATAAGATCCTAATAATAATATCACTCAAATCCAAAAACTCCAATATACAATCAAATAATACACTCCAAGGCCTAAAATCACTAAGAACCATTTTTCCATCAAGACCATAACATGAACAATAATACAATAAACATCAAAAATCCGATCAAACCCAATATTAACATAAACTACATGAATTACAAATTAAAATTATCCAAAACTCCCAGTCCAATAAATACCTCAAAGTACAACTAAAATATGACATCAAATAACCCAAGGCCATCAATGATCAACTGAATAATAATAATAATACAAATAAATTTCAACTCCAATAATACTACATACCATCGAAATACTCAAGGATCTAACAAACTCTAAAATAATCAAAATTAATCAAACCTCCAATGAATGTACCATATTAACTTTTATAACTATATACATAAACTCCCAAATAAAATATCCTCAAAAAACCCAATCAACCCAACTTGATTGAAAATATAAGACGCCAAGTAAAAGCCCAAATACACAAACCTCCCTAAAAGCCCAATTAATATAAAATACAACAACCATGATCCGATCCAAAGCAATGAGCAAGATTGGGCCAAACCACAATAGATAACGAATCCATTATGACCCTACCAACAATAAACAAAAGTCAATCAAGTACACACAAAACGAGACCAAATACATCACAAAAATACAACAATAGAGCAAACCGCTAATTAAACTCCAAAAAACCACAGACAGACAACAAAACACACAACAGCCAAACAGCAACAAACAAAAGTCCAATATAATGCTAATCCAAATACACATAGAAGGTAAATCAAATAACCCGAAGCACAATAAAACAAACCAACTAACGTTAAACAGCAAATAATTAATCCACATAGCCAAAACAAGCCCATACAACAAACCAAAATAATCAACAACAAAGAACGCCAAATATACATTCAATTCTCAATGAGACAAGCAACAACCAATATAAAATACAATGACAACCAACCACAAACCAAAAACACGTACAAACTCATCATGCCCATGACAATTCAAACACACCAGAGGAACACCATCACAACCACAAACACATTTCACACTTTTGTCTTCGTGGTCAAGCCAACCTTATCAATACCAGACATAACTCATCTTCCGTTTTCGAAGCCAACCCAGAGGTCAATCATACGAACATCCGAACACAACCAACAAGCGACATTGCGACAAGCAAAGAGACGCCCCCATTGAAACCAGTATGATCTGCTCAATTATAGCATACTCCTCATGGCACCTATCGACGCTGCAACTACTTGACCCTCTATCTATTCGCCAACCCGCAGTTGACAAGCAGATAAAGATTCATTGTTACAAAGGAGAGTCCGCGACAAACGATCACGACTCTGAAGTCCATAAGCCAGTCCTAGAGGCACAGCTGTGGCTTGATCCCAATTCCCAAGACCCGAAAGCCCAAAAAAAAGAGTAAACGTGCTGATAGAGCTAATCGTCTTCAATTGATGTAGTGATAGCGGAGATTTGATATAAGTGTATGTTTTCATAGTGTGTGATATTCCGTATATACTGAGTATTACACATTTAGATATTTCTGATGTTTATTGAAAAGCCTAAGTGGAAAATCTGCTTAATATTTCAAAGAGCACCTTAACGTGGCAATTATAAATAACTGGAGGAGAGAAAAACTATGATGGAAGATTTAGAGTAGATTTTCATCTTTAAATCCGCAATATTTTTGGAAATTGTTAAGTGGAAAAGGGTTTGATAAAGTGATAATATTATAACAATAGTATTACGTTAAGAAGGATCAATTACCGTTGTTTGCCGACAACAGTGTATAAATTACACATCGGTGCATAAAATAGTTAATGTGTTTAATAGGATTGAAAACTAGTTCCCCCAGAGATAAAACTAATCTCATGAAACTTTACACGACTCAATATATCAAGTAAATCCAGGCGTATTCTGTGCGATAAGAATATAAGATAGAACCACCGGAGTTATTAAATTAGCTATATAATGAGTCTAATAGAACGAAAGATGAGATGAATATACTTCGTGACATAATTAACGCAAAAAGATAGACCACACCAGCGATTCAAAAGACCCTAAATTCATCTTTTCTTGTTGAAGCATTCACATAATCAGATTATAATCACATACCCTATTTGCACACTGAAGTGAGTGTATCCAGTATTACTTGAATCAGTAAATAAGTAATCTGAATAGTACTTCTGTTATATTCAACCGGGTGAATCAGGTAGTATTGATCCGCGTTGAGCATGGATGTTGCGAGTGTCTACCCGTGAGAAAGGAATGAGATAGTGCTCTTCAGCAATGTACGATTAGCGATTTAGTAATGACAATGTCAAGAAGATAGAGTTACATTCGTATATATTTGTCATGCAAGTGTGAAAAATCGCATCAATTCTTAGAACCAGACCGATTTCTCGAACTATTGGGAGAAGAATGGCGTGGGCTATCTTAGCGCAGGTTATGTATATAAGTGTAAGTTGAGCCGGTGAGTGTAATGTTCCTGTGAGTGTTGTATGAGGTTAGTTATCTATCACTGATTTATAAGATTATTAGTAACCGTGATATTATCCATTATTAGTTGATCAAAATGTATAGTATAAAGGTATTGAATGTAAGATACTGGAGTTATCGTTACACAATAACAAGAGATAGTAATATATTGACCGGATTAATGTTCTTGATGAGGATGGACATGGTCTGTTTAATCGCAAAACCGGTCATAGATGATTCAGGTGGCTCTTTTCTGTATGTTGATAAGATATCTCAGTCTCATTTTCATTAACCTTTTCTACTCGTTTAAGATATGTTGTAAAGTAAGCAGGGTGGGTTCCGCGTGGTTTATGGATTGGTTCGAGTCCGAGGGAATTAAGGGTGTGGGAGGTGTGGTAATGCTTGTGTGGGTATGTGAAATGCCCGTGGTCTGGGGTTTCAGAGGATAATGGTCGGTGGTGGGCTTAAGAGGGTGTTCTAGAAGGATATGCGTTGAGGGGGTGGTGGTCACTGGGTGGGTGTAGAGGGGCGTTCTGGGTTCAGAGGATATGGGAGGGTGTGTGTGGTGCGTGTGTTGTGGGTGGGGATTAAGAGGTCTTGTGCGAGATAGAGCGTCTGGGGTTTCAAAGCGATATGGGTAAGAGGGGGTGGTTGGGGTCGGGCTTTCTGTCGTTCAGGCGGATACTATAAAGGGAGCAGAGCGGAGCAGGCGTTTAGGGTGTTATGTGTCATGTAGGAGTGCGTGCGGGAGCGGTGTGGGTGGGTGGGTTACTGGGGTTCAAAATGGTATGTTGATTGGCGTTATGTGGGGTGCGGCATAGTGGTAGCTGGTTTTACAAAGAAAGTATATGGGTTAGTGGTGTCCTGAGATTGGGCGACAAGAGATAGGGGGTGGGTCTGTGTTCAAAGGGATTATGAGTGGAGGGGGAGTCATGGTGGCGAGGCGGTTCACTATCTGCGAGTCAGAAGTGGATCATGGGCCGTTAGGAGGGGTTGGTGCGGTCTAAGGGGGGTATCAAAGAACGAATCTCAGGCAGGTTAATGGAGGATGGCATTCCTGGTAGCAAGGTCTGGGGTTCAGAGGAGTATGGGAGGGGGGGCCAGTGGGGTAGAGGTCTAGGGTCAAAGGATATGGGTGGTGAGAAGGGCAGGCGGGGAGGGCAAGGCATCACAGCTCTGTGGGCTTTCTATGAGCGTCATTTGCTCGGTGTCTCCTCTCTCTCTCTCTTCTCTTCTTCTCTCTCTCTTCGCTCTCTGCTCTCGTCTTCTCTCTTCTCTCCTCTCTCTCTGCTCTAGGGCGGCTCCTCAGTGCGTTCGTCAGTCTGCGGGTTTCATAAGCGTACTTCATGCTGCTCTGGCTCGTGCATTGGCTGCATTCGTCTCTCGTCGCGTCCTCGCTCTTCTCGCGCTGTCGTACAAGGACAAGGTGGTCTCATAGATCTACCGTGTCATGTACTTTGGTGTATTCAGAGTCTGTGTAATCGGAGTGTATGGATTATAGGGGTAGGGGGTGGATGTAGTATGAGTTTATCGTGCTCATTGGTAGGGGGGTGTATAAGTGATGGACTATGTCGTAGTCCAGATAGAATAATTTAGTTTTTTTAATACATCCTAGCAGATACCGGCCAGCTCATAAGAGAATATTACTGAGAGCGAATAACCTTCCACACGTCCTCTTACCATGTCCAACCTCAACAATCAAGACAAGCCTATTATAATAATCAGCTAGAATCATGATACCAGAATAATTAATACCCAATGACGATTGATGTTTATAGAGATATTGATAACTCTAAGATCACCAACCATAATCTATTAATACACGTTAATCTTATGATCTGATAATGATAGGATACGTATAAAGTATATAGTAATAAAATCCTATTAAGAGTTAATAGTGCTATATATTGGTAATCTATATGAAATAAATGCGTTAATGAGCGAGATTAATAATATACTATAATATTAACCAAATGAGAAATAATCATATGGATCCTCTTCTATCTACTTTTCCAACATCCTCTCAAGTTTAGTGTATTCCGATAGTTGTGAGACCATGATCCATTAGTCTTTCTCCTAATATTTAGGCTCCATAGTATGTCGTAATCTGAAATAGATAGAGACTTAATTCTATAAGTCATCTATCTAATAAGTAGTACATGATCACTCTCAATAGAAGTAGATGATTGAGAGTTGTTTCTAATGTATCATATATATACTCTATAAACAATCTTACATATACGCTGAGTCAATACATTATCTACTGTATCTCTATGAATTTCTGTCAAAGTACTCTGTAATATATCTAAAATGTATTCTGATCCAGTCACAGAAGTTAAATGTGAACGAGAATATAGAAACCTAGAAATATTATACTATACACTTACTGGTGTCTTAATCGAATGTTATGATATATTAAAAGAAGATAATGAATATAATATGTTATCGAACAGCGAATAGCATATCCTCATTATAACTCCGCTCCACATACTCTCTACTCCGCACCCATAAAATCTCCCTACATCCCGTACTACGCAACTTTAATAAAACAAGAAGAATAGCTATATCTGTTATATATATCTAACGAACCCCTAGTCTCCTTGAGTAAAGCCCTCATGAAGCAGCGATACAACACATACTGTCCCAACATGTAATATCCTGAGACCCAGGATACCATCATAATCACCATCACTCCCGACATACCGATAAATAAATTACAATGATGTGATAATGATGATAATGATAATGATAATGATAATAATAATAATGATGATAATAATAATATATAGTATATAAATGATAATAATAATAATATTAATATAAAATCTATATTGATAATGATAATTGTAATCATCATCATCATCATAATAGCCATAATGATAACAATAATAACAATAATAATAATAATGATAAAATAATAATAATAATAATAATAATAATAATAATAATAATAATAATAATAATAATAATAATAATAATATATAATACAACTACTACTACTATTAATGAATTAAATAATAATGATAAATAATACTTATAATGATAATAATGATAATGATAATAATATGATGATTATAATAATAATAATAATGATAATGATAATAATAGCAATTATATAATAATAATAATAATAATAATATGATAATGATAATATAATATGATAATGATAATAGTGATAATGATTAATGATATAATAATAATAATAATAATAATAATAATAATATAATAATATAATAAATAATAATAATAATAATAATAATAATAATAATAATAATAATAAATAATAATAATAATTATTATAATATTAATAATAATAATAATGATATAATAATAAAAAATAATAATAATAACAATAATAATAATAGTAATAATAACAAAGAAGAATAATAAAATAAGATAATGATATTGATAGCAATAATAATAACAATTAATAAAAGAATAGCAATGATAACAGCATAATAATAATAGCAATAATAAGAGAATAGCAATGATAACAGCAATTAATGATAACGACAAAATAATGATAAGAATGATACCGATAATAATAATAATAAAACTGATAAAATTACGATAATGATAATGATATAATGATAATGATAATAATAATGATAATAATAATAATAATAATAATAATAATAATAATAATAATAATAATAATAATAATAATAATAATAATAATAAATAATAATAATAATAATAATAATAATATAATAATATATAATAATATAATAATTATAATAATAATAATAATAATAATAATAATAATATAATAATAATAATAATAATAATAATAATAATAATAATAATAATAATAATAATAACAATAATAATGATAATAATGATTATTATTATTATAATAATGATAATAATAATATAAAAACAATAAAAATGATGATGATAAGAGAATAAGAGAATAGGATTATTAATAACCTATTATTGAGAAGAATAGGATTGATAACAATAATAACGATACTAATAAAAGTAATAGTGAAAACAACAACAATAATAAAAAAAATAATAAAACAGCAACAACACAGCAACAACAACTATAATGATAATAATAATAATAATAATAACAGCAACAACAACAATAATAAAAAAAAATGATAATAATAACAGCAACAACAAACATAATAACAGCAACAACAATAATAACAATGATAACAAACAAACAAACAAAGACAATAAGCGAATGACACAAACAAACAAGACAACATCACACAAACACTTTACTTTTCGGATCAATATCAAAAGACAATAACTTTACTTTTCGAATCAATATAAGACAATAAATCAGACGCCGAAGAAATGAGACAAGAGACACCCATTGACAGTGTTGCACAATTTGCATATTAGGGCGCTATCGACGTGCAACACTTGACCCTCTATCTTCGTTGCAGAGATAAAGATTCTTGTTACAAAGGAGAGTCAGCGATCCGATTGCAGGTCACATAAGCAGAGTCCTGAGGCCAGTGTGTGTGTCTGTGTGTGTGTGTGTGTGTATAAGTGTGTTTCTAGTGTGTATCCGTTTCTGTTTACATTTGCGTGTGTATGTGTTTATGTTGTTTAATTATATATGTGCGTCCAGGCATATGTATAAGTATCCACCAATAAATGTTAAAATGCGTAATAGACAAATTAGTTTACTCGCATATTAACGCAAAAATACACCCACATCAAAACCCTAAATTCATCTTTTTTTACATCACGTCATCATATATCACATCCCTATTTTCCTATTTTCATATCTATCTATATATCTGATAGACGTACATTTAACTATCTATTTACCGGTGATATGCATTCTACCCTGATGAATGTGCCTTCATTTCTTCATTTATGCATGTCAAGTACACGAATATTCTTTGGGTCGCACAATTCTAACAAACCGACCGCTGGTGACGAGTAGAAATACCGGGAGTCCGGTTAAAGTTCTCCTTAAGATATGAACCGTATCCATGTTACAAATGTAGATAAAGGTATGAATGAGACTGGATATCTTCACAATACAAGAGATGTATTTGTATTTCTGATGAAGACGTAATCGAAACCGGTCAAATACATCTCTTGTATTGTGAAGATATCCAGTCTCATTCATACCTTTTCTACTGTTAAGATTTGGAAGAGGGGGTCGGGTTTAGAGTTCAGAGATAAGGAGGAGGGGGTGGGGGTAGAGGTCTGGTTCAGAGGATAAGGAGAGGAGATAGGGGGTGGGTAGAGGTCTGGGGTTCAATAGGGGGGGGGATAGGTTCTGGGGTCAAAGGATATGGAAGAGGGTTCTGGTCAGTTAAGGGAAGGTTTAGGGTTCAGGAAGGAGGGGGTTCGGGGGATATGGGAAGGGGGATGTTAGGGTCAAAAGGAGGGGGGTGGTCGGGTTAAGGGGAGGGGGTGGGGAGAGGGGGAGGGTGGTGGGGTCTGGGTTCAAAGGATATGGGATGGGGGAGGGTAGAGGTCTGGGTTCAAAGGATATGGGGAGGGGGGTGGGGTAGAGGTCTGGGGTTCAAAGGATATGGGAGGGGGGAGGGGGTTCTGGGGTTCAAGAGGAAGCGGAGGAGGGGGGGGTAGAGGTCTGGGGTCAGGATCGGTTCTGGGGCTCAAAAGGACAAGGGGTCAAAGTATATTTTGTTCAAGGCGGACGGGAGGTAGGGGTAGGGGGTGGGTGGGTGGGGGTGAGTTAAAAGGATGTGTTCGTGAAAAATCTACTTTTTTTACACATCGAAGAGCAGTAAGGAATTCTGGTTCAACGTCCTTTTCCTGTGACTGGATAGACATTTTAGAATACAGCGAGAAATCATGATACAGTAAATACAAACATTGATGTTATAGGATCAATACAGTAAACACATCACCTATTGATGTCATAGAATACTAAATAGATATTTGTAAGCTCTACTATTAAGATACGACTATGCTATAATAAAGAGAAAGACAAGGAGAAGAGGAGGACAAGAAAAAGGACGTAGGAAGAAGAGAAGGACAAGGAGAAAAGAACAAAAGAAAGACGGAGAAGAAGAGAAAGGACAAGAGAAAAGAAGAGAAGGACGTAGAGAAGAGAAGACAAGGAGAAAAGAACAAGGACAGGACAGAGAAGAGAAGGACAAGGAGAAAAGAACAAGAAGAGAAGGACGTAGAGAAGAGAAGGTAGAGAAGAGAAGACAAGGGAAAAGAACAAGAAGAGAAGGACGCAGAGAAGAGAAGGACGTAAGAGAAGAGAAGGAACAACCTCCGGGATATCGCAACATGAACATCAAAGCCCCTTCAGCATCCACACTCCTGTATCGCCCTTTATCCGAAACATCTCCACAGTTCTCGCTGTATATCCGCTGTCAGTTAGTCCGGATAACCGACGACACGCATCCAGACACAGGGAGGGCATGTCCGGGACGCAGCGAACCCGGGGAACAGTGACAAACGCAATTATGTAATGGTGGCCCGGGAACACGTCAATGACTTATTGTCCCCTTGTCCTTTTGAAGTGAGAGGGATGGCGGACCCGGTGTGTGAGACTTTCTGAAGTGACTAGGGCCGTTACTTAAGAGGAGTGCGCTGAAATCGATGCAGATTTCAGAGGAAGAGGGGGAAGGAAGAAGAGAGAGAGAGAGAGAGAGAGAGAGAGAGAGAGAGAGAGAGAGAGAGAGAGAGAGAGAGAGAGAGAGAGAGAGAGAGAGAGAGAGAGAGAGAGAAGAGAGAGGGAGGAGGAGAGAGCGAGAGAGGAGAGAGCGGAGAGAGAGAGAGAGAGAGAGAGAGAGAGAGAGAGAAGAGAGAGAGAGAGAGAGAAGAGAGAGAGAGAGAGAGAGAGAGAGAGAGAAGAGAGAGAGAGAGAGGGAGGAGGGAGCGAGAGAGAGAGAGCGAGAGAGCGAAGAGCGAGAGAGCGAGAGAGCGAGAGAAGAGAGAGAGAAGAGAAGAGAGAGAAGAGAGAGAAAGAAGAGAGAGATGAGAGAGAAGAGAGAGAGAGAAACTGAGAGAAGAGAGAATGAGAGAGAGAAAGAGAGAGAAAGAGAGAGGAGAGGAGAGAAGAGAGAAGATGTGAGGGTTCGCGATTATTCCTTGTTTAATCGTCCGTGTGTCGTAAAACGAAAAGAATATAAGAAAACAAGTAAATAGAAAGAGACCAATTTAAAAATAATAAGAATATATAAAGGAAGGGTGTTATGTAAATTAAATAGATATATTAGTTTGAGTGATGATTCATAATGATAAGCTAAAATAAAGAGCTAAATAAATAAAGCTTAAGAAGATCAACACCAGCGCATTTTAGTATTATTGTAAGGGATACGTATAATAAATAATATTATAAATTAAAATATACAAGTTGTACGTGACCTGATGTAAACTTCAAAAATATAAAATCAATAAGACACTAACATATAAAAAAAAAATAAATAAAAGCGGGAGTCTAGATATAACAATGTAATTATATAT
>NW_020871599.1:164811-178806 GCF_003789085.1 Penaeus vannamei | reverse complement strand
CAACAGAAAGGCAGAAAGATAGACAAGCAGCAATCGAGAGAGAAAGACACACAAACAACCCCACCCCCAACCACCCACCCTCCACCCCCCGCCCACCCTCCTCCTCCCCACCCACCCAACCGGAGCGAAAAGAGCGAGAAACGGCTTCTCTTTTCACCAACTCTGTCACTCACTCAAGGTTTATAATTCATAATACATATAACACTAATGACATCGGTGGTCACGTGACATCCATTATGGAGCGTGACCAATTCGGGGCGACCTTTCACAGAGCGACATATTTCTGGTCGTCTGATTCTACCAATTAACCCAGATGACCTGCGGAGTGACCACAGTTGGGACGGAAATCGGCTCTCCTTTTTTTTTCTCTTTTTTTTTTTTGTCTGTCTTTGTCTGTCTGTCTCATTCGCGGTATTTTTCTCTGCCTCTGTATCGTTATATTTTTCCTTTCTCTTTCTCTTTCTCTCTCTCTCTCTCTTCTCTCTCTCTCTCTCTCTCTCTCTCTCTCTCTCTCTCTCCTCTCTCTCTCTCTCTCTCTCTCTCTCTCTCCCTCTCTCTCTCTCTCTTCTCTGCCCCTTCCCCCACCTTACTCTAGCGAACCTTTGTCTTTTGTCGTGTTAAAGATAAACAAATGTAAAAAGAAGAGAGGAGAAGAGAACAGAGTTGGGGAAAGGGAGAGAATAACGGGGAAAGGAAGAGAGTTGGGGAAAGAGAAAGTGGAAGAAGAAAAGGAAATAGAAGAAAGTAATAGAGAAGAAAGGTGAAAGAAACTGGGTAAGACCAAATGGAAAGAAGAGAGAAGTGAAGAAATGAAAGGGAAAGAAAAAATGGGATAGAGAAAGGCGAAGAAGAAAGGAAGTAGGTGAAAGTAAAGAGAGAAGAGAGAAAGAAAACAGGGTAAGCCCAAACGGAAAGAAGAGAGAGTGAAGAAGAAAATGAAAGTAAAGAAGAAAAAGAAGGGAAGAGAAAGAGTAAGAGAAAGGAGGGTGTGGGGAGAAGAGAGGATAGGCAAGGAGAAGAGCTCGGAGTAACTATTAGTGCTTTAATGAAATTGGTCGTTAAGCCTAGAGCACCGTTTAATGAGCGCGCTCGCCCGGTAACAAGCGGATGGTCCATCAAACATAACAAGCCCATCAAAATCTTGAGCGCAATCATCTCCATCTCTCCCAGCAGTATCTGGACGCCATCAATCTAAATCATTCTGGAATTCCTAATTGAGAGGCACTGGCATCCTGGCCCTCCCTACGCGCCCGCCCTGGCACTTAATGCACGGGTCTCCGGCTGTAATATCGTATACTAGGGTTTCGACCCCCTCTCGCTCTCGCTCGCTCTCTGGTTCTGTCTCTCTCTCCTCTCTGTTCTCTCGCGGGTTCTCTCTCTGGTTCTCTCATTCTCTCTCTCTCTCTCTCTTCTCTCTCTCTCTCTCTCTCTCTCTCTCTCTCTCTCTCTCTCTCTCTCTCTCTCTCTCTCTCTCCTCTCTCTCCTCTCCTCTCTCTCTTCTCTCTCCTCTCCTATATCACCCTATCTATCTATCTATCTAATTGTCTGTCTGTGTGTCAGTTTATCAATCTACCTTTCTATCCATTTGTTTCTCTCTGTCTCCCTCACTGTCATTGTTATCATTTGGTTAAAAAACAACTTGAAATTCTCCTTTCTCTCGCTCTTTGCCCCTCCCTCCTCCCCCTTCCTTTACTCCCCTCTATCCCCTCTCCTCCCCCTCTCTTCCCTCTCACTACTCCCCTCCCTCCCCTCTCCCTTTCCTCCTTCCCTTCTCCCCTCTCTCTCCCTCTCTCCTTTCTCCCCTTCTCTTCTCTCCCATCTCTCTCCCTCTCTCCTTTCCTCCCCTTCTCTTCCCTCTCACTACTCTCCTCCCTCTCTTCCCCCTCTCTTCCTTCTCACTTCTCCCCTCTCTCTCCTCTCTCTCCTCCTCTCCTCCCCTTTCCATTCGTCATCCGACCTTTTCGCTCCCGCCGCGAGTTTCTTCTCTCCGTTGGTAATAGTGCAGGTCCGTTTCCTTCTCTCAAGACGGCGTATGAGTCATATTTCAAGGAGTCTCGGTATAAGTTCAGCTCTTCCGTCTTGCGGCGCGGGGATCAAAGTTTTCGGGGGGAGATTGCGTTTTTGTTGTTGTAAAGTATATGTTGGGGGGGTGGAGGTGGGGGTGGGGTGGGGTGGGGGGGGGGGCGGGAGGGTTTGGGAGGAGAGGGGTGGGGTGTGGGGGGGTGGGGGACTGGGAGAGGGGGTTTGGGGAGGGATGGGAGGGATTGGAGGAGAGGGTGGGAGGGGGGGGTGGGGGGGTGGGAGGGGGCGAGAGGGGAGGGGGAGGGGGAGGAAAGGAAAGAGAGAGAGAGATTTATATGTGTGTGTGTGGAGAGAGAGAGAGAGAGAGAGAGAGTTTGTGTGTGTGAGAGAGAGAGAGAGAACGAAAGAGAATGACATGCAAAAAAAGAGAAAAGGAAGCAAGAGAAGGTGAGAAAAGAGAGAGAGAGAGAGAGAGAGAGAGAATCTGCGTTCGGGAACCTCTTTTCCTCCTTTGATCTTGGTCTCTCTCTTGCATTCTTTGTTTGTCTTCCTGTCTATCTGTTTGTGTATTTCTTACCCTTTCTCTCCATTTCTTCCTCGCCTTTCCTGGCTCTGCCTCTTTATCCCCGTCGCTTTCATCAACCTTTCCTCTTTTGTTTCTCCTTACCTTTCCCTATTCCTCATTTTTTAACAGATCATCCTTCTTTCTTCCTCCTCCTCTTCATGCTCATCCTGATTCTGATGCTCATCTTCTTCTTCCTTTTTTCTTATTCTTTTTATTTTGCTTCTTGTGTTGTTTCTTCCTCCTCCTCCTCCTCCTCCTCCTCACCTTCCCCTCCTCCTCCTTTTTATTCATCATCTTCCTCCTCTCTTACTTCCTCCTAGACCTTTCCACCTCCAACCTTCTCCAACTCCACATCCACTTTCTCCGCCTGCTTCCCCACCACTTACCGCCCCCTTCCCCACCCCACCCTCACCCTCACCCCCACCCCCACCCTCACCCCACCCCACCCTCACCTCACTCTCACCCCATCCTCACCCCACCCCACCCCACCTTCACCCTCACCCCAGCCCCTCTCCGTGGCGACAGCGCCGGCCTCATCTATAATACCTGCGCGGTGATAATCCAGCCGTCAGGAGGAGACAGCGAGAGGCGCCGCCCCTGGGTGGGTTTTGCCGCACGTCAAAAAATGTACAAGTCTCTCGAAGGGAAAGGTGGGTGGGGGGGAGAGGGGGGAGGGGAGGGGGAAGGGAAAAGGTGGGGGGGGTAGGGTGGGAGGGAGGGGTGGAAGGGTAGAGGGGGTGTGGGAGGGGTGGGGTGTGGAGGGGTACAGGGGGTGTGGGGGGAAGGGGAAGGGGTGGGAGGGGTACAGGGGGTGTAGGAGGGGAGGGGGGAGGGGTTGAAGCGGAGAGCAGGTGTCGCTCGCGAGACGATGTGTCTTTGTGTGCGTTTTGATTCTTCTCTTCACACTCACACACAGATACACACTCATCTTGCCTATATCTATGTCTGTCTCTCTAGCTAGCTATTTATCCGTTTATCTTTATATCTATCTGTCTATGTGTGTGTATGTATATGTATGTATATATATATATATTATTATCTATATATATATATATATATATATATATATATATCTATATATATGTGTGTGTGTGTGTGTGTGTGTGTGTGTGTGTGTGTGTGTGTGTGTGTGTGTGTGTGTGTGTGTGTGTGTGTGTGCGTTGCATGTATGTATATATATATGTATGTATGCATGTATATGCATATACACATACACAGTACATGCTACACCTCTCCGTATGCTCAAACGCTCGACCGAACGCACACAAACGGACGCGCTCGCCCCAAAGCCCGTGCATGAAACACGACCCAGACATGTTAAGAGGTTACACAAACACAGCATTAGGAGTGCGTTAAAGCCACGCTGTGTAGACATACGCCGCTGCACAGAGGACAGATAAACGCGTATCTTTATGGCGCAGCACTTAGCTTTTGATGTATTTATGGGACGGCCTCTGCGCGCGCGCGGGCCGGCATAATAACCACACCTTTGTGTCCCATAACTGAGGATATGTCACGGGTGAAATTCATATCGCGTTGGCCTTCCGTGTGTCATGTTCTTACGCCCTTTGCGCGCGGGGGGGGGGGGTGTGTGTGTGTGTGTGTGTGTGTGTGTGTGTGTGTGTGTGTGTGTGTGTGTGTGTGTGTGTGTGTGTGTGTGTGTGTGTGTGTGTGTGTGTGGTGTGTGTTGTGTGTGTGTGTGTTGTGTGTGTGTGCGCGTGTGTGTGTGTGTGTGCGTGTGTGTGTGTGTGTGTGTGTGTGGCGGTAGCGTCGTTCGTGGGGCAATTGTTTGTTAGATGGTGTGTTATTGTTATTGTAGTTGCTTAGTTATCTGTTGTGTATGAGTGGGCATATGTTTTATGAATTTAGGTAGGCGTTTGTATTCTGTAAATGCATTGTTTTGTCTACCGTGTGTGGGGGTTTACTTGTGTCTGTGAGAGATAGGGAGACATGAAGAGACAGGCAGGGGAGGCAGCAGACAGACAGACAGAGAGAACACACACTCAAAATATGCAGAGACAGACAGACAGACAGACACACAGACATACACACACACACCACACGCAGACACTAACAGAGAGAGAGAGAGAGAGAAAGTGAGAGAATGAGAGAATTGAAATAAGAGAAACATATATAAAAAAAATATAATAAAAACATAGCGAACAAATATGCAAATTAAAAAAACACCAAACGCTCAGATAAGCAAACAGACACGAAATAAATAACAAGTAAATGATGCGATAACAGCAACATCCCACTTATTAATCAAATGCATCTGACGGCAAAAAAAAAAAAAAAAAAAAAAAAAAAAAAAAATCCAGCTTTCCCTCATTGCCAGGTAGCGCCGATAAAGAGACGATAGCGACCATCATCGTTGGCTGGGTGGGGGTGGGGGGGGGGAAAGGAGGGGTGGGGTGGGTGGGGGAAAGGGAGGGGTGGTGGTGGGGGGAAAGGAAAGGGTATGGGGGAGAGGGAAGGGGGGATGGGGGTTGAAGATGGACTTCGTGTTGATAAAAATATTATTAAATTCTGTAGGTGCTATTTTGACATCGTTATGACCGTCATTATTATGAGCAGCAATAGCATAACTATTATATATCTATATCTATCTATCTATTTATCTATCTATCTATCTATCTATCTATATATATTATATATATATATATATATATATTATAATATATATATATATATATATATATATATATGTGTGTATGTGTGTGTGTGTGTGTGTTGTGTTTGTGTGTGTTTGTGTGTGTGTGTGTGTGTGTACAGACACCAGACACACACACACACACACACACACACACACACACACACACCACACACACACGCACACACAAGCAAAGGCGACAGAGAAAGAGAGTCTGTGCGTGCGTGCATGAGCGCAGAATACCGTTAGCTCATGCACGATTATGAAAACAGCGCGCGAGTGTCTGCGTATATCACCGTGTATCGAATGTGTGAGTTACAAGTCAACCTTTCAACGTAAGAGATAACAGATACAATGAATATGCTGCAGGTAAGTGGCTTCTTCATGGGTGGGGGGAGGGGGAGGGGGAGAGGAGGAGGGAGGAAGAGGGGGGGGCTAAACGGATGGGGGAGAGTGAGGAAGGGGGAATGAGGAACGAATGGAGAGGGGAAGGGAGGAAAGGGGAATGAGGAATGGATGGGGGGTGGGAGAAGGAGGGAAGGGGAGGAGGATAGAGAGGTGAGGGAGAGAAATGGGAATGGGGGTTTGACGAACAGGAGATGAAGAGAGAGAGGAAGGAAGGGGAAACAGGTGGAGGGGTGAAAGGAAGGGGAAGGAAGAGAAAGGGTGGTGGATGGTGGAGGGGAGAAGAGAAGGAAGGAAGGGGATAGGAGAGCGAAAAAAAGAAAAAAAAAAATCTGAGACCTTGAAGGGAATGGAGATTAAGGGGAAGGGGTGAAAGAACAGGAAGGAGAAGGGAAGAGAAAGGAAGGGGAGAAAGAGGAGAATAGAGGAAGTGAAAGGGAGGGAGGGAAGGCGGGATAGAATGGAAATAAATCCCTTTCTCTGAAGTCTTAAGATCTTCCAGTTTTCCTTGGAGGGGAAGGGGGGGGCGGGGGGAGAGAAAACAACGTAATTGCAAATGGACGAAAAAAATGCACTTTCTTTAAAAATACTAATATTAATGTCAATAATGATAATGGTAATAATAAAAAAATGATGATATAAATGTATCTATCACACTTTATTGATTGCAAGACCTGTTATCAATACACAGTGCAAGTTGACGCTGAATGACACTAAATAACCCGCATGTAGACAGAAAAATAATTATATATCCATACTTTGCAACTACCAGCAGCGACCAGATGCCAATTGATGAATTTTATCTCTAATATCCATGAAGAGATACATATGTTATCGACACTTGTCAAAGATGTCCTCGTGATATTATGCAACATTGATACATCATTTTATATTTATATTTTCCCTTTGTTTGTTCATATGTTTGTTCACATTGTTTCATTTGCATATTCTTATTATTCAAAGAAATATGAACGAAATTCGCAGAGAGAAACGGGCGTTTTTGAACACCCGTGAGACACATTTTGAAATTAATTGCGCATTTCATCATAAGATGTAAGATCGAGGATTATCTCTTGCACGATGCTTATTAATAAGTAAGGAGATAAATCATATAAATTGAGTTGTTTATAGATTGCTTTTTGCTTTTCTTTCTTGTTTGTTGTCTGACATCTGTGTGCTATCTCATTTTGGGTCCTTCTCATCATTATTCAGCTTTGAATCGTTCCTACTTCGTATTACAAATGATATTCGTTCTAATATATTATGATACCATTCATTATGTAGTCTATGATGAATTAAGATATTCAGGAAAAGCTAATGCAGTTTATCGTTTGTACGACATATCAGAAAATAAAAGAAAAAGAAAATTCTATTTCAATCCAACTTCTAATTCTTTTAAAAGTTGTTTTTATTCTTCACGTTGTCACACATCTCTAAACTTCTCATGAATTTTAAGAGTATAATATCATTCACTAATATGCATATTTTTCTTTTAAATAAATACTGGCACCCTATTTATGAGGTGGACTGACGTCTCTTAAGGAATTCTCAGATTTTACCTCTTTGTTAAGGAGAGAGAAAGAACGTTTGCTTTAATTAAATTTACTGGGAAGAAATAGCTGCTGTCTGTTATTCGGAATGATAAAAAGGAAAATAATGATTTTGTCAAGCACTTTTTTTCTGCGAAGTGTGTAACGGTAGATGTGCTATTTTTTATTCATCTTTGGTACGTGTGTGTGTGTGTGTGTGTGTGTGTGTGTGTGTGTGTGTGTGTGTGTGTGTGTGTGTGTGTGTGTGTGTGTGTGTGTGTGTGTGTGTGTGTGCATGTGTGCGTGTGTGCGTGTGTTTCTGTACACGTATCTATGTATCTATATTTGTGTTGTGGACAAACAGACAGGCAGACAGATAGAGACAGAAAGAGAGACAGACGGACAAAGAGACAGAAGAGACAGAAAAAAGACTCAAAAATCAGAGTCTACGTGTTTCTCATCCTTGGACAGGACTAACAGAGACAGCACAGAAAACAGAGACAGACCAAGCAACAAAATAGAGACAGAATAAGCAGAGACAGACACAGCAACGGCAAACAGAGACAGACCATTGCACAACAGACGGACACAACAACAAAACAAGACAGCACAATGCACAACAGACAGACACAGCAACAGAAACAGAGACAGACCAAGCACAACGACAGACACAGCAACAGAAACAGAGACAGACCAAGCAACAAAAATAGAGACAGAATAAGCAGAGACAGACACAGCAACAGAAACAGAGACAGAACAAACACAACAGACAGACAACAACAAAACAAGACAGACGAAACACACAGACACAACAAACAAAACAGACAGACGAAACACAAACAGACAGACGAACACAACAGACAGACACAGCAACATAAACAGAGACAGACCAAACACAACAGACAGACACAGCAACATAAACAGAGACAGAGAGCGAGCGCACGAGCACACACACACCGAGCGAGGGCGGCGCGAGGGCAGCCAGCGGGCGCGCAGGGAAGTGCATCCACAAACGATAAATAATCAGGCGCTCATATCGCCACTCGATCGTAATAATAACCCGCGCCCTTTTTTCTCCCGAGACAAAAGCCTCACAGTGAAGAAAGGGAGAGTCAAAGCCCGGAAATCGTCTCGGCGCAACATCACACGGAGAGAGAGAGGAGAGAGAGAGAGAGAGAGAGAGAGAGAAGAGAGACGAGAGGAGGAGAGAGAGAGAGAGAGAGAAGAAGAGAGAGAGAGAGAGAGAGAGAGAGAGAGATCGAGTGTATGTTTCAGAGGGAGGGAGGGAGGGGGAGGAGAGGGGGGTGAGGAGAGAGGAGAGAGGAGAGAGCAGAGGAGAGAGGAGAGAGGAGAGAGGAGAGAGGAGAGAGAGGAGAGAGAGAGAGAGAGAGAGAGAGAGAGAGAGAGAGAGAGAGAGAGAGAGAGAGAGAGAGAGAGAGAGAGAGAGAGAGAGAAGAGAGAGAGCGACGAATTCGTCCTCAAAGAGCCAGCGGGTCGTGGCGTTTTGATCACTTTGATACACGACGGGGGTTGTCGCTCCGGCTCCTGCCTTATTTCTCGTCGGCTGCTTCTTCTTCTTTATTCTTCCTTCTCTTCTCCATCATTCTCTTTGGTTCATTTTATGCTATTTGTGATTTTGGGGGGGAGGTAGGGGGGGGGGTCATTGCTATTCTCGTCTTTTTTTTTTAATCCTTCTCTCTTCTACTATTTCTCTTTTCCCTTCCTATATTCTTCCTTTCTTTAGATTCTGCTACCACTGTTTTTTCCCTAGTTCTCATTTACTATTCTCTCGCTTTCACTTTCTTTTCCTTCTCTTCCCATTCGCTCTCCATCATTTCATCTTTCCTTTGTATCTCTTCTTCCTACACCTTCCTGTCTTTGTAGCGTTCTCCCCTCTTCTTCCTGTTTTCTTTTGTTTTTCGTCCTTCTCGCCCTCTTTTACTTCCTGTTTATTCTATACTTCTAACTCTCCGCAAATACTTCTTCTTCCTCCTTCTTTTACTGCTTCTTTTACCTCTCAAACGTAGTTATGTCTATTCCGCTTTCTTCCTCTTTTCCTCCCCCTCCTCCACTTCATCTCCCCCTTCTCCTACACAACGCACCTCTCCTCTCCCTCTTCCTCCTCCTCCCACACCTCTTCCTCCAGTACCTTTCCTCTTCCTCGTCCTCCTCCAGTAGCTATTTCCTCCTCCTCTCTTCCTTCTCATCCTCCTCCAACACCTCCTCTTCCTCCTCCTCCTTCATACCTAACCTCCTCCTCCTCCCACACTCCTCCAGTACTCTTTCCTCCAACACCTCCCACACCTCCTCTTCCAACACCTCCCCACACCTCCTCTTCCTCCTCCAGTACTTCCTCCTCCTCCTCCTCTTCCTTCAACACCTCATCCTCTTCCTCCAACACTTCCTCTTGCTCTTCCTAAAACACCTCCTACACCTCCTTTTCCTCCTCCCACACCTCCTTCAGTACTTCTTCCTCATCCTCCTCTTCCTCCAACACCTCCCACACCTCCTCTTCCTCCTCCTCCTCCCACACCTCCTCCTCAGTACTTCCTCCAACACTCCTCTACTCCTCCTCCTCCTCCTCCTCCTCTCCTCATCTTCCTCCCACCCCCTTTTCTCTGTGTCACCGGGAGCAAGAAGTGATCGCCCGCCTGTGATCCACGAACCAGAACATTGCGGGGGGGGAGGAGAGGGGGGGGGGAGGGTGTGAAAGGTAGGGAGGATAGGGTGAAAGGAAATGAAGAGAGGGGTAAGGAAAGGTGGAAGAGGGGGAGGGATAGGGGGGAAGAGGAGTAGAGAAAGGTAGAGGGAACGGAGGAAGATTAAGGGAAGGCAGTGATAAGGAAGAGGGATTTGGGAAGGGAGGGGAGGGTGGTGGACAGAAAGGTAAAAGTAGGCAGAGGGGGGTCCTGGGGAGAATGGGGGGAATGGGATGAGGTACATGAGGAGGAAGTGGCTAGATAAGTAGGGAGGGAGTGAGAAGAGAGAAGAGAGGGAAGGGAGGATGAGAGAGAGAGAGAGAGAGAGAGAGAGAGAGAGAGAGAGAGAGAGAGAGAGAGAGAGAGAGAGAAGAGAGAGAGAGAGAGAGAGAGAGAAGAGAAGGGGGGAAGGGAGGGAAGACGAAGAGAAAGAGGAAAGTAAGAAAACTGATGATATACGAATAGCAGAGAGGAAAGAATAATATTACGAGATGGATAGATACATAGAAGATAAGAGAGAGAGGGGGAGACGGGAGTTGTAGGTATAAATAAATGGAAAGATTAAGATGAATAAATAGACGGTGAGGAGTGAAGAGTAAGGGTGAAAGCAGAAAGCTCTTCACAGATACCATTTGCCTTTTTAGTTGCAGGGAATGAGAGAGAGAGAGAGAGTGAGAGGGGGGGGCGATGTTAGGTAACTTCCCCCTTTCTACTTCTCATTCCAATCTCCCTTCTTCTCCCTTCCCACTCTCCCACTCCGTCTTCCCCAACCCCATCTCACTCCTCACATCCCAAAGGACACAGGAAATGATTTGCAAGTGTTTCTCGCCTTTCCCTTTTTTTCCTCGCCCCCCTCCCCCACCTGCGTGACATGCTCCCTTCTAGACACGCCTTCGCTAGACACGCCGGGCCTCTAGTTTAGGACACAAGGATTAGAAAATGGGCAGCGAATTTTCTTTCTTTTCGATTTTATGGGGAAGGTGAGAGGAAGGCTGACGTGTACGGGCAAAATTATATATATTTTTACGGATGACTTGCTGTAGACTGATTGTATTTGAGTCTTTTATTTATTTCATTATTAATATCAGTATTAATTCTGTTATCATTATTATTATTAATGTAAGTATTTTTATTATTATTGTTGATGTTGCTATTATGATTGTTGTTGCCTTATTATCATTATTGTTATTATTAATTGTGATTGTGTTAGTAATAGTACTGTTAGTATATTATAGTTGTCATCATCATCAATATTATTATTATTTTTGCTTTATCTTTATCATTTGGATTATTATCATTGTATAATTAATCGTTATGAAATGACTCCAGTAATAACAAAAATATTAATAATAACAATAATAACGGTAATGATAATGATAGTGATAATAATAACACTAAAAACAACAATAAAGAACAAAACGACAGTAGTAATAATATCATTAATAATAACGATCATAATGGTAACGATAATAATAACACGAAAACAAACATAAAGAACAAACAACGGCAAACAAACAGAGCCTAAAAAACAAGCAAAAGCAAACAGGACTAAAAGAGTTTCCCAATAAACAGACCGAAAATAAACGACGAAGATGGCTGTGTGTATTTGCTCATGAACTGACATGCGCTCCGAGAATTCCCTGTGTTGTCGCTGTGGTCGGGAGATGGGGGGAAGGGGGGGGGGAAGGAGAGGAAAAGGGTGGGGTGGGGGAGAGGTGGGATGGGGAAGAAAGGGGGGGATGGAGGGAGGAAGGAAGGGGTGGGGGATGGAGGAGAAAGGGGGGGATGGAGGGAGGGAAGAAAGGGGGAATGAGGGGAAGGGGTGGGATGGGGAAGGAAAGAAAGGGGGGAAAGGGTAGGATGGGGTGGGATGGGAGGAGGAAAGGGGAAAGGATATGGGGGAGGGGGAGGATGTGGGATTTGAGGGGCCAGAAAGTTTGGGGGAGAAAAGCGGGAATGGAATGGGATTTTGTGGGGGGGGAGAGGGGTGTAAGAAAGGGGGAAGGGGAGCAATGTTTTTTTTTAAGGGGGACAGGAAGTGGGGATGAGATAAGGGGTAGGGGTAGGTAGAGGGGATGGAATGGGAGATTTTAGGGGCATGGAGTAGGTAGAAGGAAGTAGGGGCTGAGGGGTGCGGGTGGGGAGGAAATGGGGGCTGGGGGTGAGGGGGAGGAAATAGGGGCGGGAATAGGGGGCTGAGGGTGGGGGAGAAATAGGGCGAGGGGTGGCCTGATGGGGGTACTGAGGACATGGGGGAGAGAGGGAGGAAGTGGAGTAGAGGAAGGGTGACGATGCCATTGGCCACTATTATCATTATGATCACTATTGTCATTACGTGTTATTGAGCTGTTCTTGTTATTTTTATAATATTTATATTTAAACCTCATCGTCAGTGATTCATAATTACCATAAATATTAAGGTTTTTTATTATTAATATGGTTGTTATTATTACCATTCCTATCAAAATTATTTTCATAATCATTACCATTATTATTACTTTTCTTATCATCCTGAACGTCGTTATTATTATTATTACTATTATCATTATTAAAAGAATATATATATATCTTGACAATATCACCACTTTTGTCGCTATTAAAAAGTATTTTTAATCCTATTCTTGTCACAATTTCATGATAAATATCACTATTTTTATGACGGATGACGTCAGAAGCGCTCCCGAGCCCGAGAGAAAATTCTGAAAAATACCTCATCCTTCTTTTTCAAGTAAAGGGGAAAAAAAGTTCATTTCATACTTGATAAATGTCTTTCTTACCCCACCGCCTCCCTCCCCCCTTCCCCACCCCTTCACTCTTCATATTTCACGGAGGAGAAGGAAAATAAAAGAGATGAAGACAATAACACTTTCCTTCTTTTTCTTTTTTCTTCCCTCAAAACAGTCGTAAAGCATGTCAGTCCGCTGGCAACGACACACGCTTCGGGGAATTGTCTTTGATGAGGACGCGGGCGAAGATTATAAACGACAAGACGGGAAACTCGGCGAGCTCGCGTTTTCTGTCTAATAGATGGCGTTGACGTATTTTTTGTTGACATTATTTATAACTATTGTTTTTTTATTTGTTTACTATCTATTCTTTATTATATTCATTATATATTGTACTGTTTTTACTGTTGTTTTATAATATATTCATCGCTATTGTTATTTTTGTTTAATGCGCTGTTATTTTGGTTTATTTAATTGTTGCCTTTTTGGACGGTTATCAGCGCCATCTATTGGTTGCACGTGGAAAAAAAATTCGATTGTTTTTAGTATTTGTCAGCACGACGGAAACAAGATAGTGTTTTCTGTCTGGCGTGTTTCTTTAGTTGTTTTCTGTTATTTTCGTTACTGTTATCTAATATATATAGTGTTTAGTGTTGTTGTTGTTGTTCTTATGGAGTTTACAAGCGTCATCGAGGCGTACCATTGACGTGGAGACAGATTTGAGGAGAAAATGTTATTTCTACCGTCTTTGATCCTGTCACTTTGCAGACAAAAAGGTAAGGAACCTTAAAAAAAACAATTCTTTGACAAGTACATCATATTTTTGCATATCACATTATATTTACATTAGATATATGTCAAGATTTTTATTATAATAATGTTCCCGAGTGTTGATAAATGCTGTCATGATATTCAGGTTAACCATCAGTCAGATAGGTCAGATGACAAACATGTGCAAAACAAGTGAACAAATGGAAATGGATAAATAGATGACTAACCAAGCTTTTCGTTTAAGAAATAACAATAATGATGTTAATGATGTTAAAGTATAATATAATGCCGGGCGATAAATGACAATATAGGAATCAATATTAATAATATGATTGACAAATTGCGAAGCAAAATTAACGTGAACAATATAAATGAAAATTAAAATTTGAAATTAAAATGTTCATAAAAACAGCATCTTCGTGAATTCTCTGCCGTTTATTTATCGATATTCAAGTTTCTTATATTTGGAAACGCAAAGCTATAAAGTTAAAAGTGTCCAATTATTTAACGTTTGTTGCAGCTTTGTAAAAGGGGGAATAAAATGTTATATTCGTTAGGTTAATATTAGAACTTCAGAGTAATATTCTTTTTCTTTCTCTCTCCTCTTTAGTAAAAGGGGAAATAA
>NW_020871599.1:141943-151943 GCF_003789085.1 Penaeus vannamei | reverse complement strand
GTGGATATTGTTCCAGCACTGGATTTTATAACATTTTGGCTATTCGTCTGGCATACACTCGCACTTGCGCACAGTTAATAATTCTGCCTTTGTCATTTCACGCAATGTTCATAGTCGGATCGAGACTCTGCTGGGATATTTTTCTGGCGTTTTTTTTATCGGAAGCCTGCACTGAAAACCTATTTTTCCGGCAGGGGCGCACATCATCTAAATTTTTAATAATTCTTAGGACCGAGTGGACATACATGCTAAGTTTGCTACAGTTTGACATTTCTGTGATTTTCATCCCTATTCTGTGATTTTAGCGTGCCTATAAACGATAGGTCCACACCCGTCAGAGACTATGTCCCTGACTCCCGCCAAAAATGTTGGGGGATCCCATGGGAAATCTGGGATGGGTGGGGTGGGGTGGTGTGATTTCGTTCACACCATGCATTTTAAAAAGCAAAAGAATGTGGGAAATTGAAAATTAGAGCGAAGGATAGTATTTCAGATGATAAAGAAAGTGAAAAATGTAGGAACCCGAGAGAAGATTTGGCCACCGATGATTCAATACAGTGTTGCATGAACAAACGAGTGAGTGAACCCAGTCAGTACATTTTGTAGAAAATGAAGCTACAAAATCGGCGGGCGAAGCTTCCCCGGATGCCGCGGAGCACGGCTCCGAGACAGCATCGCACTAACTGTTTATTTTTTCCTTGTGTCTCATATATGTGACACCCGGGATGGATGGGTTAAACGCATGAACTACCAGTAGGATCGCCATATGAACCAAAAATTCCTCCTAACCTGGGGGCTATGCCCCCGGACCCCCTCCTAAATTCCCATATTTCCCAATGCAGGCAAACACCAAGTAGGAGTACTTCAACTCTGGCTTTACTTTCTTATCCGGTGTACACTTCAAAGCTGCAGTAACAATCCTTGAATCTTTGACATAAAACTGTGCAAAAGTGCTTTCTTGAAATTTGGTTAAGCTGTCCTTCACATCAGCAAAACTGGCAAATTCAGTTCCAACTTTAAAGGAATCCATAATCAATGATCGACCCTTAGCCATGAACAATGAACAACACAAAAATAGCGCCAAAATTTGTATGCAAGGCTAATGTGCAAGTGTGTGTGTTTGCACTCAAATAGTTAGTGTGCATGTACACCGGACAAATAGCCAAACAGTTATAAAATCCGGTGCCACAACAATATCCACGCAGTATAATATTTTCTTTTCAAAATAATAAGGTTAATCTTTTATGTTATGGATGCACCAAGTTAGTGCAAATTGAATATCATTTTCTTGTAAAGGACAAAAAGATGCGGTTGCCGGTACATGAAATAATGTGCAGACACAAACAGTAAAACCACAAATAAATGAAAAAGATAGTGGAAAGCACGGGTCTGGGGAAACATGTAATGTAATTACATATCGCGAAATGGAATGCCATAGACAAAATGGAATGAAAAGAGGTCGTTTTTTGTGTGCAAACCTTCAGATACACATTCAAATATCCAGAGAGGATTAACTGTATTTTCCCCAGAGATTTCAAAGTATGGCCGATAATAGATGGGCTTTCGCCAGATGGCACCACTTCTGCTATGTCGGCCAGTAGGCGGCACGGAGCCTTGTTGACGTGTTTTCCCGATTTGGTTTCCGTGCATCGATACCTGCAACACTAAATTGAACATATGAACACAACCGTGACATAAAAAAGGTTATTTGTACATGCACCACGCATCATTTGGTAAATTACGCAATATCATGTTCCATTTCATATACGACATTCCATTTCGTGAAATGGAGTTCCATTACGTGTTTTCCCTACAGCGGAAATCAGCTCTCAGCCTAATTCTACTCGGTTCTCCTGAGTTTCAGCTTTATCTAGTCATGCATACTGAGGTGATGACGTTCCCCAGAGGGATGTTGGGGGGCAGAGCCCCAATCAACCCTGCCATCATACAGTGCCCAAAGGGCACGCTTGGTCACAGAAACTTTAAGTGATGACTATGTTTGACAAGGAGTTGGGGACTCAGGTAAGTGGGCCCATACTGTAGAGAATTACCAATAAATAGGGCAGTGGAGAGAATGTAAAATTAAAGGAATTACAATAAGCATAACTACCTACTTACTATAAAATGTGCATCACAGCAGTTATAACATTGAATGATTTTTCCTAATCTCTCGCTTTTACCCCGCAATTTTCCTGACATTGACCACTTCCTCCCCAGCAATCGCGGTCGATATTGTACCGGGCTTCGATTGGAAAGGGAGTCACTATTTTCCGCTACAAAAGTGAGATTTCTAAACCAATGCGTCCACCTGTAAGTCACTGTTAAGCACAATTTCCAAACGGACCTCTGACTCTACTAAAATTCCCTGAACCTTAATTGGGACTCTGCAGAAACCTTTTATATAATTCCAATTGGATTTTCGGATGATCACCTCGTCATAACTGCCTCCTTCCAGAACGCAAGCTCAATCCTCACCTATTCAGTACATAAAACAAACCCATCTCTCCACTAAACTGTTCATAATTATCGCAATTTAACCCTGCAATAGACAATAAAAGCCTTACTTGTCCTTCTCCGTGCCGAAAATCGATGCTAAGTATTCAGCCATTGTTTACAAACTGACTTGACAGACCGAGTCGATGGTTCTTTTCTGTGCCGAAGGAAATGGGTTTTATTGTATACATTTTTTTTTCTCTGTATCTCCATTATTTGTTTATTGTCAATTTCATTATCATTGTCGATTTTTGGTATGTTGTATATGTCTTTATTTATGCCTTTACCATTTGTTTATTATTTATCTATTTTCCATATATTAATTAAAGATGATCTTTCCATATATGTTGGATGAAGTGGGATTCATATGCCTATTTTCTTTACACCTTCACTAGTAGTTTAGTATCCATTGTGACTGACTAATCTTTAGTATTTTCATCTGAATTTCTAACATTTGTGGAACGAAATGAAGACGATATGGAAACACCATCAGCTTCCACGAAAGAAAAAAAAAAGATACGTGAATAATATTACTGACTGTTTCATTACCTCTACATGATGTTATATCACCTCTCGACCACATTTTGACATGGATGCTTAATACATTCTGTGATATGATCTGCATCTTAATTCATAGATAAATTTCTCTAAATTCTCCAAGAGACTACAGGTTCCGAAACTCACGAGAACATGGCCTAAGACAACAGTACTAGGTAACTATTTATTTTGCTAAATGCAATTATTTGTATGTTATGGCTTCGGTAAGGAACATTATCCTCCTCCTCATCATCATCATCACCATCATCATCGCCATCATCCCCATCGCACATCATCACCATCATCATCATCATCATCATCATCATCATCATCATCATCATCATCATCATCATTCACATCATCATCATCATCATCATCATCATCCATCAATCGCCATCCCCATCATCACATCATCATCATCATCATCATCATCATCACCACCACCACCACCACCACCCATCATCATCATCATCATCATCATCCCATCATCATCCATCATCATCATATCATCATCATCATCATCATCATCATCATCATCATCATCATCATCATCATCATCATCATCATCATCATCATCATCATCATCATCATTATCATCATGATTATTGAAGCACGTAATCTAAATGAAGATTTATTTGTAAATGCTACTAATACTGTGTCTGAAGCTGCTTTTTGACGTAATACAACACTATTATTTTAAAGTTAACAGACAAGAGTGATAAATAAAAACCAATACAACTCAATATTATCATTGTAGAATTACTGCCAATTAATGACAACACACAACACACACACACACACACACACACACACACACACACACACACACACACACACACACACACACACACACATATATATATTTACACACAAACTCTCTCTCTCTCTCTCTCTCTCTCTCTCTCTCTCTCTCTCTCTCTCTCTCTCTCTCTCATATATATATATATATATATATATATATATATATATATATATATATATATATACATATATATGTATATATATATATATATATATATATATATATATATATATATATATATATATATATATTATATATACATATATATATATATATATATATAGATATATATATTACATATAGATAGATAGATAGATGGATAGATATAATATAGATATAGATATAAATGTATATAGCGCACACACACTAAAAACAAACAAACACACATTAAAGGATGAAGCAGAGAAGGAAGGGGGGGGGGAAGGTAAAATTTGGACTTAGGGAAATCGGAGTGAAAGCGAGAGGGCGAAACTTGTCTTTTTTGTGTATCGTGCCAGGTGGACCCTAATTTAGGCAGTGTAAAGTTTAATTGTATTAAAATAACGATTATTATTGTTTAGGAGGAACTACCCAAATTTAGGCAGTGTAAAGCTTAATTGTATCGTAATAACTTGATTATTATTAAGTCTAAGAGGAGCTACCCAAATTTAGGCAAAGTTTAATTGTATTAAAATAACGATTATTATTGTTTAGGAGGAACTACCCAAATTTAGGCAGTGTAAAGCTTAATTGTATCGTAATAACTTGATTATTATTAAGTCTAGGAGGAACTGCAGCCAAAACTATTTTTATGGTGAACTAAAATTTAAAAGGAGAATTGTTTTTATCATATTAGTTTTATTTGTTTGTGCATTTATTTTGTTTTATTGTCGTTTTTAGTTAAAAACTAATTAATTTAAAAAAAAACTAGTTTGTGCATTTATTTTGTTTTATTGTCGTTTTTAGTTAAAAACTAATGAATTAGTGTTATATATTCAAATCTAAACAATAAACTAAAACAGAGAAAAGAAAAATCATTATATTAGTTTTGTTTTCATTTAACTTTTATTAATGATTAAAAAAAAGGAAAACTAACATATCATTGGCATACGAAAAAAAAGACATGATGTATAATAAATGAAGAAGGAGAAAATTAATAGATATCGACAAAGAAAAACAAAACAAAACAAAGAACAAAAAACAACATAAAACAAAAACAATTGGTAGTGTTAAGCCGAAGTGTGGTAAACGCGGGTGAGAGATATGTTGATATTGCACAGAAGGACGAATCAGGTTGTGTTGCGTCATCTTTTTGGAATGTTTATAAAAGTTGTGACAAATCGGTCTGACGGATGCAAGATGTGGCGGGGGGGGGGGGGGAGTTCACAGGAGAACACCTGTATATAAAGGGTTAAAAGAGTGCCACTGAGAAAGCAACAGGAGAATAAGGCATAATATAGGAACACCTGTATATAAAGGGTTAAAAGAGAGTGCCACTGAGAAAGCAACAGGCACTATATTTACCATACAAGACTCCAAAACCACTCATGTCTTGCAGAAATCGTAAAGAAAAAAATACAAAGTTCAAGAGCTCTTTTTTACCCTTGACTCAATCTTGCGAAGTGTTGGTCGCCCGTTGCGTGCATGTTGCTACCTGGGTACACCTTCTCCACGCACTCGCGCTCCCGAAACCCAGCTCCCGAAGCGGGTTTATAAATCGACTCATCCCGAAGGTCCTCATGTTTGGTACCGCACGGGAAGGGGATCTTTGGTAACGGAGACAGCGCTACTTTTTCTTTTCTTTCTTCTTTCGTCTTCTTCTTTCTTAATCGGTGATGTTTGTTATTGTACGTTCCTCTATTCATGAAGTATTTATCTGCTGTATTTACATGTTTGTGATTTTCTTTCTTTAGGTACTGCGATCGTCTGAGGAATCGACGGACGATACCCAAGGTCGCTGTGGGGGTTGTATGTGCGTCGTGTGGTGAAGGATCGCGTGTGTTTGTTTCTGAATAAATGGCTTCGTGGACACCATTTGCGTGATTGATCGCGTGGAGTGCTTGGTGTGTTTCTTGTAGTTGCGTGCAGAGTGTGCCTTTTGGGATCTCGCTCATTCCCCAGTTCCGTTTGTGAGTTATTGCAGATGTTCGTTGGGTTAGTCTGGGAGTGTTCGTAAATCGTTCGGCATGAGGGGGAGTGGGGGGGGGGTGGATATGTAACATCTGATGGCCATGTGAGTGTTTAGTTCTGAACTGCTTGTGGTGTGAAGAGTTTGCTGTTTGATGTGTTCAGGAAAATGGGTATTCTAGAATGGGTCTGTTTAGGCTTTAGGATAACTTTTGCTTGTACTACCCTTATTATTTATTTATTTATTTATTAATATATATATACATTTTTTGGGGGGGTGTTTCCTGTCCGGTTATGGCAAGACCGAGAAAAACTGTCGAGATGAATTATTTCGTTGTAGTTGTTTGTTTGTCGGTTTAGGATTGCGGTTTTTCCATTATTTCTTTTTTTTCTGTTATTTTATTTTTTTCTGTTATTAATTCTGATATTATTTCTTGTTATTATATTGTCTTTATTTGTTATTATTATTGTCATTAATTGTTTGTTTTCATTTTCGATTTAAGCTCGAACCTTGTTGATTGGTGCGATCGCTTCTTTCCGGTTTGTACTGCATTGATGTTTCTGGAGGTCTGACCTGGGTTATGTCGTCTGCGTTAGACGACATACCCCAGGTTATATATACCCTGCGTTATAGATTGAATTCGTGGGGGTGGAATATATGGGAATTATACATGACGAAAAGGGTGGGTTGAAATGACGCTTCTCTGTGGTACTTAGCTCCTTAGGTCGAATGGACTTCAGATGGTCTAGTTTATTTTGGCTTGTCTCTTATTAGCGTCTGTTAATCGCAATCTCAGACTATCGTGTCATACTTTTTTGTTAAACGCAGTGGAAACATTTCTGAGAATGGTGTTAGCTTGTTTCCTTAGGCCAGTGCATGGAAAATATCTTCATAAGGCGATCGCTGTGCCTAACCTGAATCCATATTCTCTGACGCTGAGATACCACGTGACTTCTAAATGTCGGTAGAATTCTCTTACTGATTTTATTTCGAAAACTTTCCTTGTGGGTTTCTAGAAGGGAGATTGGGTCTAAGGCTCTCCACCTCATTTGGCGATTTTCCAGGCTTAGAGATGAGGGTTATGATGATTTTGAAATACATTGGAAACCATACGGTGAAGAGTGAAGCATTCAGAATATTCGGTTTGTCTGTGAATCACTGTGAGCGGGAGGGTTTCCAAGTTTATATTTCAATGTTATTTTCCCCTGGTGCTTCCTTTTTCATTGTTTTTTTCAGTGTTGTTTTTCCCTGGTGCTTCCTTTTTCATTGTTTTGTTTGTTTGTTTGTTTTTTGCAACCCATTCTTTGTTCATATTGACTAGGTGAGGTTGGATGGTTTACTTGTTCTGTTTCTGTTCACTGTTCACCGTCCTACTTACGTGGTTATTCGATCTCTGCTACTGTGTGCGTCTGAAGGTGTTATGCTCATGTATTTGGTCAAACAGCTGGTTCTCCTTCGGTGTTCTGGAAGGTTATCCTTTAGTAAAATCTAGTAATACCCTTTATCCTTTATTCATATTTTAGTCTTACCTATTTTTCTTCTGAAAAGATATTCTTCAAATATCTGCTCGTTTTTTGAGGTCTAGAGTTAGAGAGAGAGAGAGAGAGAGAGAGAGAGAGAGAGAGAGAGAGAGAGAGAGAGAGAGGAGAGAGAGAGAGAGAGAGAGAGAGAGAGAGAGAGAGGTTTTATCTAACACTTTTGTTATCATTATCATTATTATTAATGTTATTAATTTTCCTATTATCATTATAACCATTGAAAGTAAAAAAAGGGAAATATCTTTATATTTATTTATTTTTACAGATATGTCAAAAATCAAAAATACATTTGAATCTTTTAATTAAGTACAGTTACTATGTTATCATAATTGATGATAACTTGCATTTTCAGTAGTCAAGCTCAGATAACATTATTTTTTTGTATATTCTACAAAGTATATGTTAATACAAATGCGTATGCGTAAAATATATCACATATTAGATGATAACTTCGTGGTGCACATACCACCTTTTCACCACAATTGACAAATACGTAAACTCAATCACAGTTTATATTTTCTTTCTTATTTTCTATTCTCTCTCTCTCTCTACATGCAAGATTCTCTATAATTATTCCCCTCCTAATGATAATAATGCTAATGATGATAATACTGTAAATGTTAGTAATAATGGCAACGATAAGAATAATATTGATAACAACGATATGGGAATAATAGTGTGATGAAGAATATTATAAAAACAATAATAATGGAGATAATAATAATAATAATGACAACAATAATGATAACAATATTAATAATAATGATAATAATAATAATAACAATAATAGTGATAATGATAAAAGTAAAAATAATAATAATAATGATAAAAAATAATAACTAATAATGATAATGATGATGATAATAATAATAATAATGATAAAAAATAATAACAGTAATAATAATAATGATAATAATAATAACAATAACAATGATGGTAATAGTGAGAATGATAATAACAATAACAATAATAACAATAGATACAATAACCATTTAGACAACAAGAATGCCAATAACAACAAAAATAACAATAGCAAAACGGTAAAGATATTAAAGATAACCAAAACACACATTAACAAAAATAAAATAAACAATAACAACAGCCATAGAGATAACAACGACAACAACAACCCGAGTGGTTCTTCCTTCACGCCGGGAGGTTATCACGCCCCCGATCCCCGTGTGGCGCCCTTCGCGACCTCACCGCCCTCCCGACGGCCCGCCCCAGCCTCCCCGCCGCCCCACACGTCTCGGCCACGCCCACGACCACGAGGCCGGCGAGCATCTCCGCCCAGAATCTCGCGAAGGTACGGGCGTGCTTGCTCAGGAGGTCCGAGTGGGAGACGTCGGGTAGGTACTCCCACGGGTGCTCCTTCGGTGTGTCTGGAGGAGGGGGTGGAGGGAGGGTCTGCGAGGGCGAAGGTGGGGGTTCCTCGGTGGCTCTGTCGGGAAAGTAGAAGTCGTACCTGTCGGAGTCGGGAGTGTAGGAGTCGTACCTGTCGGAGTCGGGAGTGTAGGAGTCGTACCTGTCGGAGTCGGGAGTGTAGGAGTCGTACCTGTCGGAGTCGGGTGTGTCGGCGTCGGGGTTTTCCCTGGTCGGTTCGCGTGTTTGGCTTTCTTCTTCGCTTTCCTTTCGTTTGTGACTTTCTTCTTCCGTTATCGGTGTCTGTTCTTCTCCCGTCTTCGCTGGATTTTCTCGCGATGATTCGCGCGTTTTCGTCTCTTCCTCAATTTCATTTCCGATGTTTCTTTCTCCTTCTGTCATCTGCGTTTTTTCCTCTTCCGTCTTCTCTCCTTTATTCTTGACGTTGATCTGCGCTTCGTCGCTTATTCCCTTTCGCCTTTCACCGATCTCTTCCTCTCTCCTTTCTCTCTGTTGATCGTCTCCTTCCTCTTTTTGCCTTTCCGTCGTTTCTCTCTCCCCTTCTTCTTCTCTTCTTTCTCCGCGTCTCCCTTCCTCGAGCAATACCATCTCTCTGTCGCTTATTTTCGAGTTATCCATCTGCTCTTGGTATTTATCCTCTCGTCTCTCCCATTCCCTTCTTTCCTTCATCTTCTCCTTCGCACGGTCTTTCTTCCTTTGGTGTGAAGATTGAATTTCTTTTCTGTGGCGGTAGAGCGTTGGGTGTTGACTGAGGTTAACCCTGTTGGTAAAGGGTGTTCCGTTTATTTACTTGTACACAGATACACCCAGATACATACTGACACACGGACACAGATGCACACTCACTCTCACATACATAAATAAATTCATATCTATCAACACATACACATTGCATCTATACCTATCCACATACACACAAACACACATAGACACACAGACACACAGACACACACACACACACACACACACACACACACACACACACACACACACACACACACACACACACACACACACACACACACAATATACAATGAAAAGAAAAGAAAAGAAAAAAGGGAGATAAAATATTTTTTCAGATGCGCAGAATGACAGGTCATGGTGACCACAAGGAAAGTGAATGTAAAAGTTTTCTCTCAT
>NW_020871599.1:124443-126943 GCF_003789085.1 Penaeus vannamei | reverse complement strand
TGATCAACAAATACATAAATAACAAGCCTATTAAAACTGGAGTTTAATCGTTTCTGACCTCACTACAAAAACCCATTAACGTTTTGGAAATTGCAAAAAGAATTTTCAAAGAATATTTGGTTTTACTTTACTTTTTTCTCCAGATTTTATAGTAATGGGGAAATTATAGAATATGTAGGCTGTCAAGTTCTTTTCTAATAAATTCAAATGTAGTAGTTGTTTCATTCTTTTTGATAAAAGTCTGTACGAGATTTGTTTACCCAATACTAGGATCATCAGTTGGCAACATTCTTGGATGTCAGAAGATACCAGTTACCCCATTATAATATCCTTTTTTCTGTTCGATGCTTTTATATGTGCACAAACACGGCCCGCGACTCACCACGCGCGCGGCGCTCACACACGCGCGCGCGCTCACACAACACACAGCACACACAACACACACACACACACACACACAACACACACACCCACACACAACACACACAACACTACACACATTCCTCTTACTTTCTCTGTTTCTCCTCCTTCTCTTCTTCCTTATTTTCCTCTCCCTCTCCTCCTCTCCCACTTTCTCTCTCATTTCCTTCAACCTCTTCTTTCAACCATCTTTATCTTTCTCTTTTTTTCCTCCTTCTTCCGCTCCTCTCACTCCTCTTATCTCCCCACTTTTCCCCATCACAATCTTTTCTTCTCTTTCCCTCTTCTCCTCTTTATCCCTTCCTTTCTCCTCATCTTCATGGTTTTTCTTTTTTCTTCAGTTATTCCCCGCTCTCTTTGTTTTCCTTCTCTTCCTCTTCCATTCATCTTCAGTCTAGTCTTCTTCTTTTTTTATTCTTTTTCCTTCTTCCTTTTTTCCTCTCATCTTCTTTCCCCTCCTCATCCATCATCCCCACTCCATTTTACTCCTATCTCCTCTTCTTCCCCCCATCTCCCCCCTCTTTCTCTTCTCTCTTCCTCTCATCCCGCTTCATCTCTGCTCCTCCTCTCTCCTCCTCCTCTCTCCCTTCCTCCTGCTCCCCTTCTCCTCCTCCCTCAATGCCTCTCCCTTCCTCCTCCTCCTCTCCTGCTTCTTGCCTACTCTCCTCTCCTCTCCTTTCCTCCTTCCTCCCTCGCTCCTCTCCTTCTCCTCTTCTCTCGCTCTCTTCTCTCTCCTTACCCTTCTCACA
Organism: Penaeus vannamei; assembly: GCF_003789085.1. Lineage (NCBI taxonomy): Eukaryota > Metazoa > Arthropoda > Malacostraca > Decapoda > Penaeidae > Penaeus > Penaeus vannamei. Next base: position 125,774 of record NW_020871599.1, on the reverse strand, counting down.
CCCACCCCTACCCCCCCTTAGTCCATTCATCCGGCCTCTCTCCTCCCCGCTCGCTCCCCTCCTCCCCTCCCCTAGCTCCGCTCTCTCCTCCCTTGCCTCCGCCCTCGCCTCCACTCCCCCTCCCCATCCTCCCCTCCCCCCTCCCCTCCCTACCTGCCTCCTTACTGCATTCTCTTACACTTCTAACCCTCCCCCCTCTCACTCCTTCTCATCCTCTCCCTTCTTCCCTCTGCCCCCTCATCGCTCTCTCCTCCTCCTGCCTATCTACACCACCACATCATCCTCCTCCTCTAAAACCTTCATACTTCTCTCCTCTGCCTTCCTCCCATTCTCTCTTCTCCTTTCTTCTTCCTCTCCCGCTCTATCTCCTGCTTCTCTACCTTTCCTCCCTCCGCCTCCCCTTCCTCTCCCTTCCCTCCTCTTCCTCCCTCTCTTCTCCTCCCCCTCCTCTCAAACCCCCATCCCCTCCTCCTCCTCCCTCTCCCACCTCCGCTCCCTGCCTCCCACCTACCTCTCCCTCCCCTCCCTCTCCCCACCAACGCCCTCTCTCCTCGTCACATCTCCCCTTACCTCTATTCTCCTCCACTCCCACCCCCACCCTACCCTGCCTACCTCTCCCTTCATCCTGCTTCCTCTCCCCCTCCCAAACACACATCGGAGACCCACTCCCTACCTCCATCTGCTCCACTCCCACCCCCTCCCACTCCTCCTACAACACCTCACTACTGACCTCACCACCCCACCCCCCCATCAAACCTCCCTCCCAATTCGTCTACCTCCACAGCCTACGCTCATACCCACCATCCCCTCTCCTCCCTACCTCCTCCTACTCCTCTCCCCCTCACCCCCTCTCCCTACTTACTCACTCACTACACACTTCCTCTTTCTCCTCGGCTCCATGTCCCCTCCTCTCCCTCTCCTCCTCTCCCCTCCTTCCTCCTCCTCTCCTCCCCTCCTCCTCTCCTCTTCCCCACCCCGAATCTCCTGATCTTACCCCTCTCCTCCTCCCTATACTACTATACTTCCTGCTCTACCCCATACCTCACCATCCTCCTCCCCACCTCCCTCACCCCCCACACCTCCACCTCCCTCCCACTCCCTCCTCCACTCCTCTCCCCTCCCGTCTCCTCCTCCCTCCCTCTCCCTCCCTCCTCCCACATCACCGGTCCCTCCCCTCCCTCCCTCCGCACCCGCTCCCTGCGTGCGCTTACTGCTCCGCCTCGTCTCCTCCTCCCACATTCCTTCTACTTTCCCTCCACTCCTCCTCCCCTTCCGCATTCGCTCTCCCGCCCTTCCTCCTTTCTCTCTCTTATCTCCTTCGCGAAAATAGT
>NW_020871599.1:116943-119443 GCF_003789085.1 Penaeus vannamei | reverse complement strand
TTCCCCCACCCCCCTGTGTGCTTTTTTCCCTCCTCTTCTCTCTATTCCTCCTCCCCCTCCCCCCCTCCCCCATCCTTCTTCCTCGTCCAAGGCATTTTATCTTTTAACCCGAATGTGTCGACCCATGTTTTTTTTTTTTTTTCTTTTTTTTTTAGACTGTGACAGACTTTGACCATTTTTATTCCACGAAGGAGTCATGTCGCCCTCCCCTCCCCCTCCCCCACCCCCTACTCCTCGCGTCTAATTCCCCTCCCCTCCCATCCTTCCCCCTCCCCCCACTCTCATCTCTTTACTGATCGCCCCCCCCCCCAACCTCTACTCCTACCCCCTCCCCTCCATCCCACTCCCATCCACTCATTTCATACTTACCTTCTTACCCCCTTCCCTTCCCCTTCCCTCCCTTAATCCCCCCCCCTTTGCTTTCCACTGAACCCTACCTTTGAATCCCCCTCCCCCCCACCCTTCCCTTTTTTTGTTTATTTTCTTATCAATTTTATTTTATTTATTTTATCTTTTTAGACTGAGATAGACAGACAGATAGATAGATAGATAGAGAGAGAGGAGAAGAGAGAGAGAGAGAGGAGAGGAGAGAGAGAGAGAGAAGGAGGGAGGGAGAGGGAAGGGAGAAAGGGAGAGAGAGAGGGGGGGGGAGGGTAGAAGGGAGAGAAGGCGAGACCAATACAAAGGAAACAGGAGAGAAAGGAGAAGGGAAGATGATGAGAGGGGGAGAGGAGAAGGGAGGAAGGAGGAGAGAAGAGAAGGAGAGAAAAGGGAAGGGAGGCAGAGGGGAAAGGAGGAGGAGGGAATGGAAAGGAAAGAGAGAGGAGGAGGAGAGAAGGCGGGAGGAAGGAGGAAAAGAAGGGAAGAGAGATTGGGGAGAGGAGGCGGGGAGAAAGAGAAACGGAGAGATGAAGAGAAGAATGAAGAGAGAAAAGGGAGTGAGAAGGGAAGAGGGAGGAGAAGGAAGAGAATGGGAGAATGGAAAAGGAAGAGGAAGGAGAGGGAGAGAAGGGGAGAAGGGAAGCGGAAGAGGAGAAAGGTGGGAAAAAGGCTGAGAAGGAAAAAGGGGAGAAGGGGAGAGAAGGAGAAAGGGAAGAAGATGGAGGAGATAAGATGAGATGAAGGAGAGGGAGAAAAAGAGAGAAAGAGAAGGTGAGGATGAGAAGGAAGAGGGAAAAATTGGGAGAGATATAGTAAGAAGGGAAGAGTGACAGCAGGGAAGAGAAGAAAAGGAATGAGAAAAAGAGAGAAGAAGTAAATAAGAAGAGAATGAGAAACGGTAGAGAGGCGGAGGAGGAAGAAAGAGGAAGAGGAGAGACGGAGGAGAGGAGAAGGAGGTTAAGAAACAGAGGAGGAAGAGGAGAGAAAGAGAGGAGGGGAGACGAAGGAGGAAGAGAAGAGAATGAACAGGAGAGAGAAGGAGGAGGAGAAAAAAGAAAGGGGAGAAAATAGGGAGAGACGAGAGGAGGAGAGGAAAGAAGGGGAAAGGAGAGAAGGAGAGAATANAGAAAAGGGAGAAGAGGAGAGAAGAAGGGAATATGATGAAAGATGGAGCGGTGAAGGGATGAAGGACGAGAAATAAGAAGGAGAGAAGAGGGACGGTAGGAGAAGGAGAGAAGGGGAAAGGAGGAGGGAGGAGGAAAAGAAGGGAAGAGAGATTGGGGGGAGAGGGAGAGAGAAGAGAAAACGGCGGAGGAGGGAAGAGGGAATGAGAAGAAAAGAGTGAGAGAATGGAGGGAATGGTTAGAGAGGAGAAGGGGAAGAGGAAGGGTATGGAAAGAAGAGGAGTGAGGGAAACGGAGGAGGAAGAGAGATGGGAAAAAGGATGGTGAAGGGAAAAGGGAAGAAGGGGGAGAGAAGGAGAAAGGGAAGAAGATGGAGGAGATAAGGTGAGATTAAGGAGAGGGAGAGAAGGAGAGAAAGAGATGTGAGGATGAGAAGGAAAGAGTTAAAAACTGGGAGAAATATAGTGAAAGAAGGCGAGAGAGACAGAAGGGAAGAGAAGAAGAAAAAGGGAATGAGAAAAAAGAGAGAAGTAAATAAGAGAGAAGGGGAAGGCCGAGGAGGAAGAAAAGAAGAAGAGGAGAGACGGAGGAGAGGAGGAGGAGGTGAAGAGGCAGAGGAGGAGGAGGAGAGAAAGAGGAGGAGGAAGACGAAGGAGGAAGATAAGAGAATGAGCAGGAGAGAAGGAGGAGGAGAAATAGAAGGGGAGAAAATGGGGAGAGACGGAGGAGGAGAGGAAAGAAGGGGAAGGAGAGAAGGAGAGAATAAGAAGGGAAAAGGGAAAATTGGGAAGACGGAGGAAGAGGAGGAGGAGAGAAGAGAAGAGAACGAGGGAGACGAAGGACGAGGAGAGAAGAGGGAGGGGAAAGGGGAAGGAGGGGGAGGAGTCATCGGGAAAGAAGGAAAGAAGGAAAGAAAAGGAGGAAGGAAGAGGAGGAGGAGAGAAGCGAAGAGAACGAGGAGAGAAGAAGCACGAGGAAAGGAAGGAAGGAGAACA
>NW_020871599.1:101943-106943 GCF_003789085.1 Penaeus vannamei | reverse complement strand
CTCTCCTCTTCCTCTTCCCCTCTTTCTTCCTCTCTCTTCCTCTTCCCTCTCTTTCCTTCCTCTCTCTCCTCTTTTCCCTCTTCTCCTCTCTTCCCTTCTTCTCTTTCTTCCTCTCTCTTCCCCTTCTTCTCTCTTCCCCTTTCTCTCTCTTCCTCTCTTCCTCTCTCCTCCCCACATCCCTCCTCTTCCTGGTCCACCGCCCTTCGCCTTCATCTCCACTTTTTTTTTTTTTTTTTTTTTTTTTTTTAATGATATATATCCTCGGATTGGTTTCTCCCTCTTCTTTTCTCTCCTCCTCCCTCCTTCCTTCCCCTCTCTCCTCGGGTGGGCGTGGAGACAAGACAAAACCCCAAGAAAGTGGAAATTGAAACGAGACGCGAAACATGTTCATCAATTACTCCCACGAAGAGCGAATGCACAAGAAACTTCGAAAAGCCTGATAGGTCCAAATTATGTTCCCTGAGTTATAGGACCAGGTACCAGTTACCAGTAGCTTTCTGATGTGCTAATACAGATCTAAAGTCAAATTATTCTGGCGCAACATGCAACGCTGCGATAAGTCTGCCTTTGCCGATGCAGAAAGAGGGAGAGCGAGAGAGGGTCAAGCGGTTAACCCTCGCTCAGGCAGGAGAGAGGGAGGAGGGAGAGAGAGGGAGAGAGGGAGAGAGAGAGGGAGAGAGGGAGGGGATGGGTTGAGGGAGAGGGAAGAGGAGGGGGAGGGAGAGAGGGAGGAGGGAGGGGTGTGAAGGGAGAGAGGGGTGGATGGGTTGAGAAGAGAGGGAGGGGGAAGGGTTGGAGAGGGGAGGGGTGAGGGAGAGAGGGAGGTGGATGGGGTGAAGAAGAGAGGGAATGGGGAAGGGAGAGAGGAGGGGTTGAGGAGAGAAGAGGAGGGAGGTGAGAAGGAGGAGGGGGGGGGGAGGGAAGAGAGGAGGAGGAGGGGAGGGAGGAGGGAGGAGGGAAGGAGGAAGGGAGGAGAGGAGTGGATGGGGATGAGGGAGGAGAGGGAGGAGGAAGGGTTTAAGGGAGAGAGGGAGGGAGAGAAGAAGGAGAAGGGAGAAAGGGGGAGGGAGGAGAGGAGGGAGGAGGAAGGGGTTGGGAGGAGGGAGGGAGGGAGGCAGACAGGGGAGAAGGAGGGGGAGGGAGAGAGGGGAGGAAGAGAGGGGAGAGGGAGGAGGAAGGGTGAGGGAGGAGGGCGGTGGTGGGGTGAAGGAGAGGGGAGAGGAGAGAAGGAGGAGGATGGGTTAAGGAAGAGAGGAGGGGAAGGGTGAGGGTGGAGGGGAAGGGTGAGGGAGAGAGGAGGAGGAAGGATGGGTTGAGCGAGGAGAGGGAATTCAGGGGAGAAGAAGGAGAGGGTTAGGAGAGAGGGAGGGAAGAGGAGGAGAGAGGAAGAAGAGGGAGAGAGGGGAGGAGGCGAGAGGGAGTTTGGGTCTTAGATCAGCTGTTTAATCTCTCGATTGTCGGAGAAGATTGGCTCCATTATAGACGACTCCTATCTGTTCTCTCATTCTCTCTCTTTATCTTCTTATTCAATTTCCATTCGTAGTCTTCTCTTGAGTTCTAATTCGATTATCTTGTTTTCTTCTCTCTTCTCTCTTCTTCTCTCTCTCTCTCTCTCTCTCTCTCTCTCTCTCTTCTCTCTCTCTCCTCTCTGTCTCTCTCTCTCTCTCTCTCTCTCTCTCTCTCTTTATCATTTTTTCCTAATTTGCCTTAAATTCATGAAAGAAAAATAAACCTTTGGATTTTTTCTTTATTTTTATCTGAAATCCTTTCCTTCTTGTTTTATTCCCTGTTTTCCTTCTTTCCCTTTTCGTTGATAGAAAAAAGGAAAAACATCTTACAAGACATACCAGTGTTTTCGGTCCTTATTATAATAATTATATGTTATGATAAATATAATGATAAATAATAATAATGATTATAAATGATAATAATAAACAATAATGATAATTTGTATTAACAATAAATAATGATCATAATAGATGATAATAATAAATGATAAATATAAATAATAAGAATATAATGATAATAACAATGATAAATAATAAGAATAAATGATAATAATATAATGACAAATAAAGATAAATAATGAATAATAACAACAAAAATAACGATAACAATAAATAACAACAAATAATAACAATAATAAATTATAACAGTAGACAATAACAACAATAACATTTAAAAAGTATAAGTATAATAAGAATAAAAAAAATTATAAAAGTATATAATAATAAAAAATAAAAAGTATATAATAATAAAATATAAAAAGTATATAATAATAAAAAAAATTAAAAAGTATATAATAATAAAAAAAAATAAAAAGTATATAATAATAACAATAATATTTAAAAAAAGAAAAATCCTGGAACGCTTCCAAAATCCGTGCAAGATGAAGGTCGCTGCCATCAAGCACTTGCAATTACAGCAGCGACATTGTGCATGATTGTTCTTGCGGTGAGAGCTCGCTTCGGTCTCTCGGGATGCTGCAGTTATCCAAACAATCCGACCTTATCACCTATTTATCTCCGAGCGTCTTTGTAATGCACAGATTAAGTCTTAATCTTCGTCTTGTTGAATGATAATTGCTTGTCTCTCTCTTTTTTTTTTTTTTTTTTTTTTTTTTTTTTTTTTTTTTTTTTTGGGCTGGCTGTCTCTGTCTCTTTTCTCGTTCTTATCCCCCGATTATCTCGTTCTTTCTTCTTTTTTTCTTCTGTTTTGTCTGTCTGTCTTTCTTTTTTTTTTCTCCTCTTCTCTGTCCTCTCTTTCTCTTCTCTTTTTCTCTCTCTTCTCTCTCCTCTCTCTCTCTATCTCTATCTATCTTCTATCTCTGTCTCTTTTTTTTTCTTATCTTCTCTCTCTCTCTCTCTCTCTCTCTCTCTCTCTCTCTCTCTCTCTCTCTCTCTCTCTCTCTCTCTCTCTTCTCTCTCCTCTCTCTTCTCTCTCTCTCTCTCTCTCTCTCCCTCCCTCTCCCTCTCTCCCTCTCCCTCCCTCCCTCTCTCCCTCCCTCCTCTCCCTCCCTCCCTCTCTCCCCTCCCTCCCTCCCCTCCTCTCCCTCCCTCCCTCCCTCCCTCCCTCCTCCCTCCTCCCCTCCCTCCCTCTCTCCTCCCTTCTCCTCCGGCCTCCTTCCCCTCTCTCCCTCTTTCCTTCTTTTTTACCTCCTTACCTTCCTCAGATGATTCAGATTCGTCCGTGATTATCGTCCTCTGCATCTTCTCTCGAGATAAAGTCACGTGGCTTCTTGACATGCGAGAGACGAGCGACTACCAGACCATCTCCATCCTCTCCCCTCCATCTTGTTTCCTCTCGTTCCAAGACGGGCGCGAGATGGCAGCACCTGACCTTCGTTTCCGGATATGCATGCGGGTGAATCCGGCGGCGGCGGCGGCGGCGGCCACACCCCCTTGGCGTTCGTGGATGCGCGCGGATTAATTGCTGTGCGTTCGGGATGCTCTACATTCTGGTATGAGGGAGTTATGTATTTTTTCTTCTTTCTTTTCTTCTTCTTTTTAATTTCTTCGTATATATTTTTTTCTTTATTTCTTTTATTTATTTATTTTTTCTCTATATTTTTTTATTTATTTTTTTATCTTATTTTTTTTTTTGATGGGGGATGTATGACGTTACTTCCTCTAATTGATATCTAAATAATTAAAGATTCGTTTCTACAAAAAAAAAGTCAAAATATCTTTTTATGCTTTTATTTTCCTGCATTTTGTTTGCTTTTTCATCATCTTCTTCTTCTTCTATTTCTTCTTATCCATGTAATTTCTCACTCACCCTTTCTCTCTTTTCTTCTCTTTCTTCTTCTAAATATGCATTCATTTTATTTCTAAAATTATATCACTGCCGAAGAATGTCGCAAATACACTTTTTCTTTTGGATATTAACAATGCAAGTTGCTTCTCTCTCCTGTCTGGTGGAATAATGGAATTCTCTCTATCTCTCTTCTCCTCTCTCTCTCCTATTCTATTCTCTCTCTCTCAATCTCTCTCTCTCGTCTCTCTCTCTCTCCTCTCTCTATCTATCTATCTATCTATCTATCTCATCTCTCTCTCTCTCTCTCTCTTCTCCTCCTCTCTCTCTCTCTCTCCTCTCTTCTCTCCTCTCTTCCTCTCTCTCTCTCTCTCTTCTCTCTCTTCTCTCTCTCTCTCTCTCTCTCTCTCTCTCTTCTCTCTCTACTTCTCTCTCTCTCTCTCTTTCTCTCTTTCTCTTATCTCTCATCTATTTCTCCCTCCTCTCTCTTTTCTCTCTCTTCTCTCTTTTTCTCTCACTCCCCTATCTCTCTCCTCTCTCTTCTCTCTCTCTCTTTCTCTCTTCTCTCCTCTCTCTCTTCTCTCCTCTCTCTCTCTCTCTTCTCTCTCCTCTCTCTCTCTCTCTCTCTCTCTTCTCTCTCTCTCTCTCTCTCCTTCCTCATTCTCTCTTTTCTCTTTCTCACTCCCTATTTCTCTCTCTCTCTCTCTCTCTCGCTCTCCTCTCTCCTTCTTCTCTCTCCTCTTCTCTCTCTCTCTCATCTCTTCTCTCTCTCTCTCTCTCCTCTCTCTCTCTCTCTCTCTCTCTCTCTCTCTCTCTCTCTCTCTCTCTCGCTCTCTCTCTCTCTCTCTTCTTCTCTCTCTCTTCTCTCTCTTTCTCTCTCTCTCTCTCCTCCTCTCTCTCTCTTCTCTCTTCAATCTCTCTCTCTCTCTCTCTCTCTTTCTCTCTCTCTTCCCCTCTCTCTCTCTCTCTTTTCTCTTATCTCTCCTATCTATCTATTTCTCTCTCTCTCTCTCTCTCTCTCTCCCTCTTCTTCCTCTCTCTCTCTCCTCTTCTCTCTCTCTCTCCTCTCCCTCTTCTCTCCGCTCTCTCTCTCTCTCTCTATCTATCTCATCTTCTATCTAATCTCTTTTTTCCCTCACTCTTCTTCTTCCCCGTTATGCTCTTCCGCTGTTTCCTCACTCCCTTTTTCACCTCTCTGTGCGTCTCTTTCTTCCTTTCCTTTTTCCCTTTCTCTCACCTCTCTCCTC
>NW_020871599.1:87273-91074 GCF_003789085.1 Penaeus vannamei | reverse complement strand
TTGTGTGTGAAGAAGGGATGGGTTTGGGGGTATTTGTGTGATGGGGAGGATGTGTGTGGCGGGGGTTGTGGGTCTGGGGGTGTATGGTGTGTGTGTGGTGTGGTGGGGGGGGTGGGGGGGAGGATGTGTTGTGTGTGTGTTGTTGTGTTGTTCGTATATGAATGTATATCTATTAAACATCTACACACATACACACACACACACACACGCACACACACACACACACACACACACACACACACACACACACACACACACACACACCACACACACACAAACACACGCACACACGCACACACGCACATACAGACTGTATATATAAGACAATACATAAAGTGGAGTCAAAAAGAAACAAAAAAACAAAAACAAAGGAAAAACCGAACAGAGACATAAGAGAAAGAGAAGAGAAGAAAGAGAAAGAGAAGAGAAGAAAGGAAAGAGAAAGAGAAAGAGAAGAAAGAGAAAGAGGATAAACGAAGCGACGGACAACAAAATAGAACGAAACTTTTTTTATTCCCACCCGGTAGAACTTCTCCGAATAGAAATTGAGACATTGAGGCTTAGAACGAAAGGCGGACGAGGCTGCCCCCCCCCCCCCAAAAAAAGGAAAACAAAAAAAGGAAAAGAAAAAAGTTTTTCACTCGAATCTCCGAATTCGATTGCGGTTCCTCCGAAGAAGGAGAGAACGGATGCGAGTGATTGAGGAATGAGGAATTTGAGGAGAAGCGGAGAAGGAGGAGGAAGAAGAAGAAGAAAAGAACTTTTGTTTCTTTGGCTCTTTCGTTTCTGCTCTTTGTTTCTTTCTTTCTCGTGGTTTCAGTTTCTGACTCTGTTTTCTTTGTCTTTGTCTCTCGTCTGTCTCTGTCTCTCTCTCTCTCTCTTCCTCCTTACACAAACACATAAGTGTTTGTACGTGTTTACGTGTGTATGTGCGCGCGCGGGCGCGTGTGTGTGTGTGTGTGTGAGTGTATGTGTGTGAGTGTGTGTGCGTGTGTGTGTGTGTGCGTGTGCGTGTGTATGTGCGTGTGTGTGCGTGTATGTGTATTTATTTCTACCCTTATATTATCTACAGTCAAATAAAAAAGACACATTTTATAAAGCTTAAAATCTCGAAACGAACCTGGGCATTTTCATGTTGTGTGAGAAAACCCAAAAACACGTCACGTATTACACGAAACTGCATCGAAATTTTTGTTCTGAAATGACTGACACAATTATACAAATGGTATCAATTATTCCTATGTCCACACAGTTTATATTTTGTGCCTAATATTTTTATCAATAGAGTGGAGAGCGACAGAAAGAGAGAGAGAGAGGGAGAGAGAGAGAGAGAGAGAGAGAGAGAGAGAGAGAGAAAGAGAGGGAGAGAGACAGGAAAAAGAAGGAAAGAATGAGAAAGGGAGAGAGACAAAGAGAGAGAGACAGAGAGAAAGAGAGAGATGGGCAGAACAGATAGATAGAGTGAGAGAGACAGAAAAAAAGAAAGAAGAAAAAGGAAAAAGACAGAAAATGTGTGCGTGTGTGTGTGTGTGTGTGTGTGTGAGAGAGAGAGAGAGAGAGAGAGAGAGAGAGAGAGAGAGAGAGAGAGAGAGAGAGAGAGAGAGAGAGAGAGAGAGAGAGAGAGAGACAGACACAGACAGACAGACAGACAGACAGACAGACAGACAGCGAGAAAGAGACAGACCTAAACTAATTTCTCCGAGGAGATTCATCAAAAACAGAGATCTGACCTCCTGACCTCGGCTCGAAATCTGACCCAACTCGGGGACCAATAACAATCGAGCTAACGAGACTCAACCGAATTCCGTGTTGCAAGCCTATGCCTGGCAAACCCATCCACATCTCCATCTCATGTACTGAGTTACACCTAAATTAAGTTATGACCTTTTAACTCTCAAGCTTGTCTCTGTCTGACCTCGACATTCAGCCAGTTTTATGAATTGTTTTATTGGTGTTTTTTTCATGCTTCTGTATTCCATCAAGACCGTTGGTATTATGAATATTTTTTTATTTACTTCTCTGTTTTATTCCGTATTCATTTCACATTTTTCTTTTATCAACTGAAAGGTCACTATCTTTATTTAATTTCTTTCGATAGGATTATGCTCTACAATTGTGCGGTATTTGTCGTGAAATAAATATTGGATATACGGCATACGCGTGGATATGATAAATATCATACTTGTAATGATTTTTATATACTTATACACATAGCTCACTGAGTGTATCTGTGCCCATTTATCTATTGGTCTATCTATTAGTTACTTGCCTATCACTTGTCTGTCTACCTATCACTGTCTATCTACCCATCTCTCTAATGCATTTCTAACACTAAATATATATTTTTTTCCATCCATTAAATAAGCAACATAACAAACGTGACAGAAAACCATGAAACAAATAACATGAAAATAAAAGAAAAAGATCATCAATTACCTGAAATATATAATATATGTTATATATATATATATATATATATATATATATATATATATATATATATATATATATATATATATTTATTATTTATTTATTCATTATTAAATATATATATATATATATATATATATATATATATATATATATATATATATATATATATAATATATATATATATATTATATATATATATATATATATATATATATATATATATATATATATATATATATATATATATATATATATATATATATATGTATATATATATATATATATATATATATATATATATATATATATATATATATATATATATGTATATATGTATATATCCGGATATACTTGTCTTTTAGAATCCTTGAGAAAGTCTAAAGAAAACTGCTATTTTTAGTCTCCTTCCCGATGAAAAGGCGTGGGGAATTCTGATAAACAGCCTATTCACCTAATTAGCCTAATTAGACCCCCCCCCCTCCCGCTTCACCTTTAAACTTCCAGGGCTAAATGGACTGGGATGAAGCGCGTGGCGAATACGGGGGGATGGGGGAGGGGGGGAGGGTTATTGATTTAGGAATTATCCAACGGGCGGAGAGCTTGTTTAAACAGCGAGTGATTCTGATTGATGCAAATAATGATGATATCGACGGTGATGGTGATTATGACAATCGTGATTATTATAGTTTTGATGATGATTATGATTATAGTTTTGATAATGAATATGATTATAGTTTTGATAATGATTATGATTATAGTTTTGACAATGACTAGTATATTTTGATGATATGATAATATGATAATGATTATGATATAGTATGATAATGATAATATAACAGTAATATTGATAAGATAAATATGATAGTAATATTGATAATGATAATGATTGATTTAAAACAAATGGTAAAAATTACAATGAGATAAATAAAACGAAATTGGCAGCACTAGCAGTTGTAATGATGCCGATATAAATAATGATGATAATGATGATGATGCGATGATGAGGAGGATAATCAATAACAAATTAAACGGCACTTGTTGCTCTTTATCCCTCTGGCAAACATACAAACCTATAAAAAAAACATATCCTTTGATAACGTAAATGAACAAAGATAACAAAGATGTAAAAGCCGATAACATCAAATGATACTATCGACGATGATAATAAACGATTGAATATAAAGCAACTTTCTCCAATACAACAATGGAAACAGTTTAATTGAACCCTGCATGTATAGACCCGGAAGTAGAACTCTTCAACAAAAGGTTTCGAAATGCCTGTCAAACAATGATAGGAACCCTTGTTGGTAACATTCGAAGGATTCTGAAACTTAATTCAATCATAGTTCACGACGATTGTTCATGGAG
>NW_020871599.1:67273-82273 GCF_003789085.1 Penaeus vannamei | reverse complement strand
AAAAATTCTTATAAAGATGTGCTCCACACTTTGGTTTCAAACAGGAACTACGTATTATATATACAATACAATACACAACCGCAGATTCAGTTCCACTCAGTTATTGGCTCACAACTAAACTGACAGTTTGCTCAGGACAGACTCAGACAGTTGAGTGAGCTGACTAAATATGCAGGGGACGTGTCAGCCTCAGGGTTGCAGATTGACTGGTTTTGTCCTGAAGGTGACCTCTTGCAGCATGCATGACCTGCGGCTCCGGTACCTGCATTTGGAGGTTATTTCGAGTAATATTTTGTGATTGATTTTAATATTATTGTTTTGTATTGTTATCATTTTTATTATCATTATGTTATTGTGTTATCATTATTGTATTATTAATTATTATCATTATTATTATTATTATTGTTATTATTGTTATTATTGTTATTATTATATTTTTTATTATTATTATTATTATTATTATTATTATCATCATATTATTATTATTATTGTTATATTAATTATTATTATTTATCCATATTATTAATCATTATTATTATCATTTATTATTATTATTTATTACAATCCATTATTGATTGTTATCATTATTATTATATTATATTATATATCATCATCACATCATCATTATCATTTTTCTTATCATCAACACAGTATCAGTATTGTATATCATATTTCACTGTTTGATATTACTTTGTAAATGTATCAATATGGACAAGGTTTTTAGGTCTATCAAAAGGATCATAAAGGGATAAATTAAAGAAAAAAATAATCCCCGGTAATTGAAAGAAGAAGAAGGAGAAGGGAAAAGAATAATGAAAAAGAAGAGAAGTAAAAGAAGGAAAGTGAAAATGATAAATAATTGTAATAATAATAAGAAAAAAGAAGGGAAGGAAAAGAAGAGCAAGATGATGAAAAAAAGAGAAGTAGCACAGAAGAAAAAGAAGAAAAGATGAAAAAAGAGAAGAATAAGAATAAGAGAAAAGGAAAAAGGAAGGAGAATCTTCTTTTTTCTTCTTTTCTTTTTTCTGTTCCTCCTCCTCCCTCTTCTTTTCATTCCTTCCTTCTCTTCTTTCTCTTTCTTCTTCCTTTTTCCCTCTTTCTGTTGTTTCTCTTCCTTTAACTCTTCTTCTTTTCTCTCTCCCTCTTCCTCCTCCTCTTTCTTCTTCTTCTTTCTGTTGTTTCTCTTCCTTTAACTCTTTTTTTCTCTCCTCTTCCTCTTCTCTCTTCTCTCTCTCCTCTCTCCTCCATCTCTCTCTCTCTCTCTTCTCTCTCTCTCTCTCTCTCTCTCTTCTCTCTCTCTCTCTCCCTCTCTCTCTCTCTCTCTCTCTATCTATCTATCTCTCTCTCTCAGTGGAAAAAGAAAGGATCTCCTCATTGTACAGGCCTAACCGAGTACGGGTATGTAAGATTGTCAGTCACTTTGTTGATTTTCTTTCTTTCTTTCCATGATTGAAAGTGTACGAAGTTCGAACAAACCCAGATTTAAGCAAAAATACCCCTTTAATACGAATATAGAAGTGTGCGAAATAGTAAATATAGTTTAACCCTTTTATCTATCAACTGGCTTACTGCACAGGCGAGGGTACGTTGTGTTATTTATTTGATGGCCTGGTATCGAACTGGACGGTTGGACAGGTGAGTAATGAAATGTGGCGTCCAAACCCGTAGATTTTTAGCAGTTACAAACGTTTATTCTGCTAAAAGCTGTTATTTATTCCCTCTCTCTCTATGATTTTAAATATAGCTTGTTACCCCCATTTCAAAAAATTCTTATAAAAGTGTGCTCCACCCCTCTGGTTTTTCAAACAGGAACACGTATTATATATACAATACCCAATACACAACCCGCAGATTCAGTTCCACATCAGTTATTGCTCACAACTAAACTGACAGTTTGCTCAGCAGACTCAGACAGTTGAGTGAGCTGACTAAATATGCAGGGGACGTGTCAGCCTCAGAGAGGGTTGTTGCAGATTGGACTGGTTTTTGTCCTGAAGGTGACCTCTGTTGCAGCATGCATGACCTGCGGCTTTCCGGTACCTGCATTTTGGAGGTTATTTCGAATAATATCTGGTGATTGATTTTAATATTATTTTATTAATTGTTATCATTTTTAATTATTATTATTGTTATTGTTATTATTATTTGTTATTATATTATTATATAATTATGAATGAAGTGAATGATCTATTATATTGTTATCATTATTAGTTTTATCTCAATATAATTAATTATTTTTATTATTGATTATTAATTATTATTATTATATCATTATTATTTATTTAAAATATCTAATTATATTATCATTATTATATTATCATGCACCATCATACATTGTTATTATCCACTATTACATTATGTAATTAATATCATCATCATCTCATCATTATCAGCATCAATTATTGTTATTATACTATTATCATCATGTTTACTTATTTTCATTATTATCATTATCATTTTTATTATCATCAACACAGTATCAGTATAGCACAACTTATTTCACTGTTGATATTAAATAATGTACCAATGTGGACCAGTTTTCTAGGTATCATAAAAGGATCATAAAAAGAATGAAAATTAAAGGAAAAAAATAATCCGCGGTAATTGAAAGAAGATGAACAAGAAGAAGGAAAAATAATGAAAAAAATTAGAAGTTAAAGAAAAAGGAAAGTGAAAATTATAATAATTGTAATAATAAGGAAAAATAGGAAGGAAAGAAGAGCAAGAGAAGTAGCAACAGAAGAAGAAAAAGAAGAAAAGATGAAAAAAGAGAGAAATAAGAATAAGAGAAACGGAAAGGAAGGAGAATCTTCTTTTTTCACTTCTTTCCTTTTTCTGTTTCTTTCCTCTTCCTCTTACATCTTCTTGCTCCTCCTCTCTTTCATGGTCTCTTTTTCTTCTTCTATCTTCTCTTTTACTCTTTCTATTGTTCCTTCTTCCTTTAAACTCTTCTTTTTTCTTTCTCCTCGTTTCTTTCCTGCTCCTTCTTTTTCTTTTTTTCTCCTCTCTCTTCCTTCTCTTCTTCTTTTTCCTCTTCCTCTCTTCCTCTTTTCCATTCCCTCTTCTTTTCCTTCCTTTCCTTCCTTCCTCTTTCTGTTGTTCCCCCTTATTCCTTTCCCTCTTCCTCCTTCTCTTCTTCTTTTCTTCTTCCTCTCCTTCTTCTTTCTGCTGTTCATCTTATTCCCTTNAGCATGCGATGACCTGCGGCTCCGCGTACCTGCATTTGGAGGCTATTTCGAGTAATAGTTTGTGATTTGGATTTTTAATATTATTGTTTGTTATTGTTATCC
The DNA here is from genome assembly GCF_003789085.1 of Penaeus vannamei. Taxonomy (NCBI): domain Eukaryota; kingdom Metazoa; phylum Arthropoda; class Malacostraca; order Decapoda; family Penaeidae; genus Penaeus; species Penaeus vannamei. Next base: position 78,983 of record NW_020871599.1, on the reverse strand, counting down.
ATTTTTATTATTATTATTTGTTATTGTTATTTATTTATTGTTATTATAATTATTATCATTATTATTATTGTATTGTTATTTATTGTTATTATTATGATTATTATTTTATTTATTATATTATTATTATTTATTATTATTATTATTATTATTATATCATCATCATCATCAATTATTATCATTATTATTATTATTATTATTATTTTATTATTATTATTATTATTATATTATTATTATTATTATTATTTATTATTATTATTATTATTATTATTATTATTATAATTATTATTATTATTACTTATAATTATTATTATTTCATTATTATCATTATTATTATTTTATTATATTTATTATCCATTATTATCATTGTTATCATTATTATTACTATTATTATTATTTGATCATCATCATCATCATCATGTTCTTTTCATCAACACTATCAGTTATAGTATATCATATTTCACTGTTGATATTACTTGTTAAATGTACAATATGGACAAGGATTTCTTAGGTCTATCAAAGGATCATTAAAAGGGATTAAAATTAAAAGAAAAAAAAATCCGCGGTAAATTGAAGAAGAAGTAAGATTGAAAAAAAATAATTGAAAAAAAGGAAGGAAAAGTAAAAGAAGGAAAGTGGAAAATATGATAATTGTTGTAGATAAGAAGAAAAGAGGAAGGGCAAAGAAGAGCAAGATGATGAAAAAAGAGAAGTAGCAACAGTAGAAGAAAAAGAAGAAAAGATGAAAAAAGAGAAGAATAAGAATAAGAGAAAAGGAAAAGGAAGGAGAATCTTCTTTTTCTTCTTTCTCTTTTTCTGTTTTCCTCCGTCCTCCTCTTCTTTTCATTCCTTCCTTATCCTTCTTCTCTTTCTCTTGCCTTTTTCCTCTTTCTTTTGTTCTCTTCTTTAACTCTTCTTCTTTTTTCTCCCCCCTTTCCCTCCTCTTCTTCTTCTTCTTCTTTCTGCTGTTTCTCTTCCTTTAACTCTTTTTTTCTCCCTCTTCCTCTCTCCTCTCTCTCTCTCTCTCTCTCTCTCTCTCTCTCTCCTCTCTCTCTCTCTCTCTCACTCTCTCTCTCTCTCTCTCTCTCTCTCTCTCTCTCTCTCTCTCTCTCTCTCTCTCTCTCTCTACTTCTCTCTCTCACTCTCTCTCTTGTGGAAAAGCAAGGATCTCCTAATTGTGCAGGCCTATTCTAGTACAGATATGTAAGTCTGTCAGTCACTTTGTTGATTCTTTCTTTCTTTCATGAGTGAAAGTGTACGAAGTTCGAACAAAACCCAATTTAAGCAAAAATACCTCTTTAATAACGATATATAGTGTGCGAAATAGTAAATATAGTTTAACCCTTTATCTATCACCCTGGCTAACTGACAGCCGAGGGTACGTTGTGTTATATTTGATGCCTTGTATTGAACTGGACGGCTGGACAGGTGAGTAGTGAAATGCGGCGTGTTCGACCCCCGTTAGATTTTTCAGCAGCTTACACGTTATTTCGCCTAAGCTGTTTTATTTCCCTCTCTCTATGATTTAATATAAGCTTGTTACCCCCCATCAAAAATTCTTATAAAAAATGTGCTCCACACCTCTGGTTTCAAAAGGAACAACGTATTATATATACATAAATACACAACCGCAGATTTTCAACAGTTACACGGTTATTCGTCAAAGCTATTTTATTTCCTTCTCTCTCTAATTTAATATAGCTTGTTATCCCCATTCGAAGATTCTTATAAAAGATGTGCTCCACACCTCTTGGTTTCAACAGGAACTACGTTATTATATGTACAATATAATACACAACCGTAGATTCAGTTCCAGCTTCAGTTATTGCTCACAACTAAACTGACAGTTTGCTCTAGGATAGACTCAGACAGTTGAGTCAGCTGACTCAAATATGGATTTCTTTTTCTACACCGGATCCTTGGTGAATTAGAAAAGTGTTCTCTCTCTCTCTCTCTCTCTCTCTCTCTCTCATCTCCTCTCTCTCTCCTCTCTCTCTTCTCTCTTCTCTCTCTTCTCTCTCTCTCTCTCTCTCTCTCTCTCTCTCTCTCTCTCTCTCTCTCTTTTAGTGGAAAAGAAAGGATCTCCTGATTGTGCAGGCCTAATCGAGTACGGATATGTAAGACTGTCAGTCACTTTGTTGATTTTCTTTCTTTCTTTCATGAGTGAAAGTGTACGAAGTTCGAACAAACCCAGATTTAAGCAAAATACACCTTTAATACGATATATAGTGTGCGAAATAGTAAATATAGTTTAACCCTTTATCTATCACCCTGGCTTACTGCACAGGCGAGGGTACGTTGTGTTATATTTGATGCCTGGTATCGAACTGGTCGGTTGGACAGGTGAGTAATGAAATGCGGCGTACCGAACCCGTAGATTTTCAGCAGTTACACGTTATTCGTCAAGCTGTTTTATTCCCTCTCTCTCTATAATTTAATATAGCTTGTTACCCCCAGTCAAAAATTCTTATAAAAGATGTGCTCCACACCTCTGGTTTCAAACAGGAACTACGTATTATATATACAATACAATACACAACCGCAGATTCAGTTCCACATCAGTTATTGCTCACAACTAAACTGACAGTTTGCTCAGGACAGACTCAGACAGTTGAGTGAGCTGACTAAATATGCAGGGGACGTGTCAGCCTCAGGGTTGCAGATTGACTGGTTTTGTCCTGAAGGTGACCTCTTGCAGCATGCATGACCTGCGGCTCCGGTACCTGCATTTGGAGGTTATTTCGAGTAATATTTTGTGTTTGATTTTAATATTATTGTTGTTATTGTTATCATTTTTATTATTATTGTTGTTATTGTTATTATTATTGTTATTATTGTTGTTATTATTATTATTATTATTATATATCATTTTTTTATTGTTATCATTATCATTATTATTGTTATTATTGTTATCATTATTATTATTGTTATTATTATTATTATTATTATTATTATTATTATTATTATTATTATTATTATCATTTTTATTAGTATTACTACTATTATTATTATTATTATCATCATCATCATCATCATTATCATCATCATTATTGTTATTATTACTATTATTATCATGTTTACTTATTTTCGTTATTATCATTATCATTTTTATTATCATCAACACAGTATCAGTATAGTATATCTTATTTCACTGTTGATATTACTTTGTTAAATGTATCAATGTGGACCAGGTTTTTAGGTCTATCAGAGGATCATAAAAAGAATAAAGATTAAAGGAAAAAAATAATCCGCGGTAATTGAAAGAAGAAGATGAACAAGAAGACGGAAAAAAATAAAAAAAAGATGAGAAGTAAAAGAAGAAGGAAAGTGAAAATTATAATAATTGTAATAATATGATGAAAAAAGAGGAAGGAAAGAAGAGCAAGATGATGAAAATGAGAAGTAGCAACAGAAGAAGAAAAAGAAGAAAAGATAGAAAAAAGGGAAGAATAAGAATAAGAGAAAAGGAAAAGGAAGGAGAATCTTCTTTTTCTTCTTTCTCTTTTTCTGTTTCTTCCTCTTCCTCTTCATCTTCTTGCTCCTCCTCTTCTTTTCATTCCTTCTTTCTCTTCTTCTCTTTTTTTCTTCTTTCTGTTGTTTCACTTCCTTTAACTCTTCTTCTTTTTTCTCTCCCTCTTCCCCCTCTTCTTCTTTTTCCTCTTCATCCTTATATTTTCCTTCCTCTTCCTCTCCTTCCCTTTCTGTTGTTTCCTCTATTCCTTTCCCTCTTCCTCCTTCTCTTCTTCTTTTCCTCTTCCCTTCTCTTCTTCTTTCTTCTTCCTCTCCTTCTTCTTTCCTGTTGTTCTCTATTCTTTCTCCTCTTTCCTCCTTTTCTCTCGCCTTTTCTTCTTCCTCCCCTTCTCCTGCTGCTCCTCTTCCTCTTTTTCCTCTTTCTCTTTTTCTTCTTCCTCTCCTCCTCTTTCTGTTATTCCTCTTATTCCTTTCCCTCTTTCCTTCTCTTCTCTTTTTCTTCTTCCTCTCCTTCTTCTTCTTCTTCTAATACGTGTACATTTACCGTCTCTTTTCTCACTGAATTCTAAGTCCATCCTTAACTACAATAGACGGACAGACACGACTAAGTTTTCTTACCACTCATAACTCAGCTTATTGACTTGTTATTAGGCCTATTTTCAGCTACTTCTTCGCCCCCCTTTCACTGTCTCTTCTCCTTTCCTTTCTCCTCTTCTCTCACCTCTTTCCCCTTCTCCTTCCTCCTCCTTTACTCCTTCCACTTCTCCTTCTTTGTCTTACCTACTTTCTATCCTTTCTCCTCTCTCTCTCTCTCTCTCTCTCTCTCTCTCTCTCTCTCTCTCTCTCTCTCTCTCTCTCTCTCTCTTCTCTCTCTCTCCTCTCTCTCTCTTCCTCTTCTCTCTCTCCAATCCTCCTCCTCCTCTCCCCTCTCCCCCTCCTTCCCTTTCCCTCTCCCCTTCCCTTCCCTCTTCCCCTTTCTCCTCTCCCTCCTCCTCCTCCTCCTCCTCCTCCTCCTTTCCCCTCTCACTCCCTCTCTCTTTCTCCTCCCCCCCCCCTTTTGTTCCAATGTCAGGATTCTCACATAATAAACCTCTCTATATACTTGGTTTTTTTTTTATTAATCTACTTCTTTATCTATTTATTTATTCATGTTTTATTGTCCTTTTTATTTTTCTCTTCATATATTAATTCATCTGTCTATTACTAATTCAATTCTTAATATAATTATTCATCTATCTATTAATTTGATAACATATCTATTTGTTTATTCATTCGTTTATCATCTATCTATCTATCGGTTTATACATTGATAGACTTAGATTTTGTGGAAATCTGTTTTATTTCTGCATTTTTTAAATATTCCTAATATGGTTAGACAGCTTGTTCGTTAAATGCGTGTCCATCACACAATTAAAATAATTTTGTGTGACCTGATAAAATGTCAGGATTAATATGTATGGGTTGATATTTTTATGTAATTACAAAAAGCATTTATCATCAATTTCGTAAGTTCACATAAGTGATTGCATATGAAAATAAAAATGTGGAGTCCGTGAATTTATTAATTAACTTTTATGTCTCACCTTCCAGGTAGATATGATTAAGAAACGGGATCCAGGCAATACGCTTAAAAAACATACACATATAAAAAAAAAAATCATATTTTACTTTGTCTCATTTACTGTCGGTTCTTTCCTGTTCTTTCTGTTGTGTTTTTTTTTTTTTTTTTTTTTTTTTTATCAATTTTTGAAAAAAAAATATCTCGTATCTTTCTAGGTGTTTGTCCATGATATTACATCGTTAGTATGTCTGTATGTCCAATACGTTTTTTTTCTTGTGTGTGTATTGGTGTGTGTGTGTATGTGTGTGTGAGTGAGTGTGTGTGTTTCTTGTTTGTTTCTTTCTTTGTGTGATTACGTGTGTGTTTGTTGTATTTTGTCTGTTTTTTGTGTATGTGCGTTTGTTTGCGTGTGTGTGTGTGTGTGTTTGTTTGTGTGTGTGTGTGTGTGTGTGTGTGTGTGTGGTCTCCTGTAACACCAACGTCAGGAAATTTCGATTTTCTCCCTTCTTTCTCCCCGTTTCCACGTTTCACAACACAAGATCTCAATCGCAATCTTTTAATACCTTCCCGTTCTGGTTTAGACTGAAAATATTTCATTCATCCTTAAAAAAAAAAAAAAAAAAAAAAAAAAAAAAAAAAAAAAAATATTGCTTCATATTTCCAAAAAAACATATCTTCCTTCCATTATTCTCCTATTCCATCAATCCCAATTCGTAATGAATCAAGATTCTCGATTTAAATTCCTTATTTGCACTTTTTTTGGCCAAACAGACAAGCCTTCCCTCCCCCCTCCTCCTACCCACCAGTATGACAACAGAATAAAACATATTCTGTGTCGTGCTGTTGTTGTAAGGTGTGTGTGTGCGTGTGCGTGTGTGTGTGTGTGTGTGTGCGGTAGTGTGTGTGTGTGATTGAGTGTGGTGTGTGTGTGTGGTGTTGTATGTGTGTGTGTGTGGTTCTTGTGTCTTTGGTTTGTGTGTCTGTGTGTGTGTTGTGTGTGTCGCGGTGTGTGTTGTTCGTGCTGTATGTGTATGTATGTATTAGTGTGTGTGTGTATGTGTCTGTGTGTACGTGTGCCTACTCCGTCTCTTCGTCCGCACTCCAACGCAATCTCCCGTGATGGAGTCACATTTCGCACCGCAAGCACACAAGCATTCCAGAGGAAAACTTTCGAGAAATGAAGACCAACGGGATTTGAAAGCACAGATCATATGCTTCAAATCCAGATGTGAGCGCATTTCAGTTCAAAAGGAATCTGAGGCGATTTCAAGATTTACTTGTGACACGATGCGCCGCTCCGACCAGTCGCTGGGGGGGGGGGGGGGGGAGAGGATGGGAGGATGGGAGGGAGGAGAGAGAGAGGATGAGAGAAGAGGATGGGAGGATGAGAGAGAGAGGATGGGAGCGAGGAAGAGGAAGAGAGAGGGAGGGAGGGAGGAAGAGAGAGAGAGAGAGAGAGAGAAGAGAGGAGAGAGAGAGAGAGAGATGAGAGAGAGAGAGAGAGAGAAAGAGAGAGAGAGAGGGGGGGTGGAGGGAGGCGGGGAGGGGAGAGAGAGGAAAGACAGGGAGAGAAAGAAGAGAAAGAGAAAGAGAGAGAGAGAGGAGAGAGAGAGAGAGACAGAGAAAAGATCGAGAGAAAGAGGAGAAAAAAAAGATCGAAAGAGAGACAGAAGAGAAAAGAGAAAAGATGGAAAGGAGAGAGGAAAGAGAAAGAGAAAAGATCGAAGAGAGACCGAGAGAGAAAAAAAAAAGATCGAGACCGAGAGAGAAAAAACAAAGACCGGAGATACCGAGACCGAGACCGAGAGCGAGCGAAAAACAAACAGAAAGACAGATAAAGAGACATCCAGACAAAGCCACAGACACAAATAGACCGGCATTCATCATACATCTCCCGCCGTTTATTCGTGCGTTGTCCGCTGTCTCTTTTCAGGAGATTTCCGGGAGAACCTTTCGTGTATTTTGATGCAATCTCACGCAAGAAGTGAGAGTGCGAGGGGGAGGGGAGGGAGGATGGGGGGAGGTGGGAAGGAGGTGGAGGGGGGAGGGGTAAGAGGAGGGGGGGAGTAGTGGAGGGGGGAGGGGGGAGGGTTGGAGAGGAGGGGGGAATGGAGCGGACAGATGGCGAGAGGAGGGTTGAAGGGGGGGGCGGGGGAGGCGATGGCAGAATGTGAGAGTGGAGGGGGGGGGGAGAGAAAGAGAGATGGGACTTAGGGACGGGGAGGGGCGGAGGGAATTGGGCAGGAGGGAGGGTGGGAGGGGTAGCAGGGAGGGAGAGGTGGTGACGAGGTGTGGCGGGAGGGGGGTAGGGATCGAGGTGGGAGAGGAGGGTGGGTAGGGCGGTAGATGAGATGGCGAGAGGACGGGTGGATGGTGGTAGGGCATTGATGAAGTAGAGTGGAGGTGGGAGGGGCAGAGGTGGATGGGACGGGCGGGAGGGGAGGAATGTGAGTGGGTGGATGAGGGGGGTAGGGATGGATGGGAGAGGAGGGCGGCAGTGGGGACGGCATGAGGATGGGGATGAGGAGGAGAGCAGTGGGAGAGGGAGGGGGAGGGGGAGGGAGTGGGATGGTGAATGGGAGAGGGAGGGGCGGAGATGGGCAGAGGAGGGGGCAGGTGGAGGGAATGAGGGCGGGAGGGGAGGGGGAGAGAGAGATGACGGTGTGTAAGAGGAGTGAGGGGGAGGCGGGGAGGTGGGAGAGATGGGAGAGAAAGCGGAGCGGGAGGGGGGGAGGGGCGGGAGGGATGCGATGAAGTGAGGTAGTGGAGGGGGGGGGAGGAGCATGGGATAGGACGGGGGGAGGGGGGAGGGATGGGATGAGGATGGGTGGAGGGGTAGGTGGGAGGGAAGATGGGAGAGGAAGGGGGAGGGGGAGGGATCGATGGTTGGGCAGAGGAGGGGCGCGATGGGGTTAGCGGATGATGATTGGAGAGGAGGGCGGGAGGGTGGTAGGGTATTGAGAAGTGAGAGGTGGAGTTGGGGAGGGGGGAGCGTGGGAGAGGACGGGGGGGGGACGGGGAGGGGTTAAGGATGAGTGGGGAGAGTGGAGGGGGTGAGTGCGGATGGGATGAGATGGCGAGAGTGAGGGGGAGAGGAGCGGGATGAGAAGTGAGAGTGGAGGGGGGAGGGAGAGGTGCGGAGAGTTGGAAGGGGAGGGGGAGAGGAGGGATGGGGATGGCGTGGAGAGGGGGTAGGGGAGGCGGAGAGGGAGGGATGGCTAGGGTATGCAGAAGTGAGTAGGTTGGGGAGTGGGCTAGAAGGGTGGAGGGTGGAGGGGAGGGATCGAGATGGAAGAGGAAAGGGGGGAAGGGTGAGGGGAGAGATGGGAGAGGAGGGGGGAGGATGGGGAGAGGAGGGGAGGGGAGAGATGGGGGGAGGGGAGGGGGAGGCGGATGAGTTGTGGGAGGGACGGGGAAGGAGGGATAGATGATGGGATGCTGGAGGGGTAGGGATGAGATGGGAAGAGTGGAGGGGGAGGGGAGAGGTGGGACGGGATGGGAGAGTGGATGTGGCAGGGGGGAGAGGAGGGTGTAGGTGGATGGAGAAGTGAAGAAGGAGGGTGCGGAGGGGGGTGAAGTGAGAGGTGGGTCTGAGTGGGTTTAAGAAGGTGAGAGGGGGAGCGGTGAAGTGAGTGGCGCGAGGGATGGGGGGAGAAGGGTAGGAAGTGACAGTGAAAGGCAGTTTTGCGAGGGAGTGGGGCTAGGTGGGTATGGAGAGTGAGAAGAGAGAGGTTAGGAGTGAATGGGTGAGTGGGGAGGGGGTGAGTAGGGATAGAAAGTGAGTGGGAGATGAGAGGGTGTTAAAAATGAAGGGGTGGGGGTAGGAAAGTGAAAGGGAGGTGGAGGGGGTGTTAGAAAACGAGGAGTTTAGGGTAAGAAGTGAATGGGTAGGGGGGGTGGGGGGTGGGGAGGGAAGTGAGTGGACCTGGGGGAGGGGGAGGCTAGCCTCTCTTGACCATAACTACATTAAAGATTAGTTCCTTCCCTTCCTTTTTTTGCCTCCCTTTCTCTAATTTATGATCGGAAAGGAATGAAGCGGATGGGTAGGGGAAGGGAGGGAAGGGAGGGAGATAATGAGGGGAGGGGGTAGGAGGCGGATGAGGAGGGAGGGAGGAGGGAAGGTAGAAAGGATAACAGTTGGGAAAAGATACGATGGGAATAGTGAGCGGCGATGGAAGTGAGGGCGATAAAGGATAGCAAGAGAGAGAAAATGACAACGAGGGACAGACAGAGAAAGTATTGAGAGAGAGAGAGAGAGAGGAGAGAGAGAGAGAGAGAGAAAGGAGGAGAGAGAGAGAGAGAGAGAGAGAGAGAGAGAGAGAGAGAGAGAGAGAGAGAGTTAGAGAGAGAGAGGGGTGCAGGCAAGACAGACAGCAGACAGACAGAATCAAGAGTGCGCAACACACAAACAGACAGAAAGAGACCGAAATATGGAGAGAGTACGAAAGAGCACCAACAACAGTGATTGGATAAAATACCTTTTATCTCTCAACAGACACCAGAGCTTTCGAATCCCGCCAGAGAGGGAGAGCCGCTTCAGTGAAACCCATTAAGCATTCACTGAAATCAGATAATCGAATGCACCTTTTAACCACTCCGGAAAAGTCAACTTGGAGTGAATAGCATCAACTACGAACTGCAGAGTCTTGTTAAGAGTCGAGGCTGTAGTGAAGAGGAATAGTTTTTTTATTGCATCTATTTATTTATTTATTTATTGCATTTTTATTGCATTTGTTCTCGCTTTTTTATGTCTGTAGGGTTTGTTTGTTTGGTTGGTTCTGTTTTCCTGTTTCTGTCTCTGTCTTTGTCTTCGTCTGTGTCTTTTTATCTGGATTCTCTGTTTATGTGTCTCTCTTTCTCTCTCTCTCTCTCTCTCTCTCTCTCTCTCTCTCTCCTCTCCTCCTCCTCTCTCTCTCTCTCTTCTCTCTCCTCTCTCTATTTTTTTTTTGGTGGAGGGGCTTAAAATGGCCTCTTCTTTGTGGTCTCTGGTCAATGCCCTTTCTGTCTGTGTGTCTGTCTGTCTATCTGTGGGAGTCTGTGTGTATCTTATTATCATCACCATCAGTATAATCATTATCTTTATTACTTCTATTACCATTATCCTCATTCTCATCATAACTTCTCTCGATGATATCCGTTTTCATTTCCCTCTCACGTTTTTTTTTTTTTTTTTTTTTTTTTTTTTTTTTTTTTTTTCTTTATCTTCGTTATCATTATTTTTTATCCTAATTCTGAAACGTTTCCATCGCCGACCTTTTGGCGTGAATGCTTATTAATTCCGAATATTTTTCTCTAATCTTTTTTTTTTTTTTTTTTTTTTTTTTTGCATTTACAGAAAATGAAAAATCGAATTTTCAAACATAATTCGACTATTTGTGAAATTTAGTGTTCGATTTTTCCCTTTTCTCTGTGTGTTTCTTAGAATATGCTTTTATTTTATTTTTTATTTTACTATTTTCTACGAATATATGTTTGTTAATTGAATGAAAATCATACAAGTATAAACATGCGAAAGGAATTAAAATAAAAAAAAATGTACATTTCATGTTAATAGAGATGATAAAATACAAGGAGAAATTCATACAAAATTAATAAACTAGTAAATCAAAAAAGGTTGAAAGAATATCATAAATTAATCCATTCCCTTTCATTAGATATTAACACAATAGTGATAAATGATAAGGTCAAATTGATATGAAATTAGTCGAGATTTTTTTTTTTTATTCAATTTAATCTCATCTTTATTATTGGCTTTTAACGATAGAGACAACAAGCGAGACATACACACACACACACACACACACACACACACACACACACACACACACACACACACACACACACACGCACACACACACACACACACACACACACACACACACACAACACACACACACACACACACACACACACACACACACACACACACACACACACACGCAGTACAGAGCCAGTCCCACCTAACCGAATCCCTTCGAATGTGGAGTTACACGAATCCATTTAAATACCTACCTATTTTTTAATGGATTTCAGCAGGAAACCCTATTAATTGGTTCTAATCCCAGGAATTGAACCTCGCGTGACCTCTGTATCGCAGTGGAACCGACCTTACTGACACTGCAATTAAATTTTATTGAGAGTTGTGTAATAGCAGTTAGTCAGAGGCATCGAGTGAATTATTTGGATAAACGTAATAATTTATAAAGCGAGAGGGAGGCTAGTACATCTTCAAAGAAAATAATTCTCTCTCTCTTCTTTCTCTCCTCTCTCTCTCTTCTCTCTCTCTCTCTTTCCACTCTCTTCTCTCTCCTTCTCTCTCTCTCTCTCTCTTTCTCTCTCGGTCTTTTATATTTTTTACTTCTATTACTTATTTTTCTCTCTTACCATTCTCATCTACTTATCTCCACCAATATCAACACAAACATCACGCACCTTCGACCGTATCTCCGAGAAAAAAGGAAAACAAGAGGTTGCGTTCTGCTTGCCAACCGCCTGCCACCTATTCACACTCTCTCTCTCTCTCTCCCTCCCCACTTTTCTTTCTCTCTCTTTCTCCTCTCTCTCTCTCTCTCTCTCTCTCTCTCTCTCTCTCTCTCTCTCTCTCTCTCTCTCTCTCTCTCTCTCTCTCTCTCTCTCTGTTCTCTATCTCTCTCTCTCTCTCTCTCTCTCTCTTTCTTGATT
>NW_020871599.1:52273-59773 GCF_003789085.1 Penaeus vannamei | reverse complement strand
TGTAACACACACACCACACACACACACACATTTACACACAACACAACAAAAAGGCAAACGCGCCAGCAAATAACGCGGATCTACCATCCTTCCCCCCCTCCGTCCGCCCTCCGTCTCGCCCTCCCAACCACCTCCCGAAGCATCCGACCACCTCAGCGCCTTGACATTTAGCAGTGAGTGAAACCCCAGAGATATTGCAGCCAGTGGAGTGAAACAGAAGATATTGCAGCCAGTGAGTGAAACCAGAAAATATTGCAGCCAGTGAGTGAAACAGAAGATATTGGCAGCCAATGAGTCAACAGAAGATATTGCAAGCCAGCTGAGTCAACAGAAGAATATTGCAGCCAGTGAGTCCAAAAAGATACCAGTGAGTGCAGCAAGCAGAGTGAAAACAGAAGATATTGCAAGCCAGTGAGTGAAACGGCAAGATATTGCAGCCAGTGGTCAAACAGAAGATATTGCAGCCAGTGAGTGAAACAGAAGATATTGCAGCAGTGAGTGAAACAGAAAGATATTGCAGCCAGTGAGTGAAAAAGAAGATATTGCAGCCAGTGAGCAAACAGAAGATATTGCAGCAGTGAGTGATAAACAGTGATGGAGAAGATTGCAGCCAGTGAGTGAAACAGAAGATATTCAGCCAGTGGAGTGAAACAAGAAGATATTGCAGCCAGTGAGTCAAACAGAAGATATTGCAGCCAGTGAGTAAACAGAAGATATTCAAAACAAGAAGATATTGCAGCAGTGAGTGAAACAAAGATATTGCGCCAGTGAGTGAAACAGAGATATTGCACAGTTGAAACAGAAGATATTGCAGCCAGTGAGTCAAACAGAAGATATTGCAGCCAGTGAGTCAAACAGAAGATATTGCAGCCAGTGAGTGAAACAGAAGATATTACAGCAGTGAGTGAACAGAATTCCAGTGAGTGAAACGAAGATATTGCAGCCAGTGAGTGAAACAGAAGATATTGCAGCCAGTGAGTGAAACAGAGATATTGCAGCCAGTGAGTGAAACAGAAGATATTGCAGCCAGTGAGTGAAACAGAAGATATTGCAGCCAGTGAGTGAAACAGAAGATATTATGTGAGCAGGCAGCCAGTGAGTGAACAGAAGATATTGCAGCAGTGAAGTGAAAGAAGATATTGCAGCCAGTGAGTTGAAACAGAAGATATTGCAGCCAGTGAGTGAAACAGAAGGATATTGCAGCCAGTGAGTGAAACAGAAGATATTGCAGCCACTGAGTGAAACAGAGATATTGACAAACAAGAGTGAAACAGAAGATATTGCAGCCAGTGAGTCAAACAGAAGATATTGCAGCCAGTGAGTGAAACAGAAGATATTGCAGCCAGTGAGTGAAACAGAAGATATTGGCAGCCAGTGAGTGAAACAGAAGATATTGCAGCCAGTGAGTGAAACAGAAGATTTGCAGCCAGTGAGTGAAACAGAAGATATTGCAGCCAGTGAGTGAAACAGAAGATATTGCAGCCAGTGAGTGAAACAGAAGATAATTGCAGCCAGTGGTAAACAGAAGAATTGCAGCCAGTGAGTCAAACAGAAGATATTGCAGCCAGTGAGTGAAACAGAAGATATTGCAGCCAGTGAGAAACAGAAATACAGCCCAGTGCCAGTGAGTCAACACGAAGATATTGCAGCAGTGTAGTGTAACAGGAAGAATGCAGCCAGTGATCAAACAGAAGATATTGCCGCCAGTGAGTGAAACAGAAGATATTAAGCAGTGAAGTTGAAAAGAAGCATTGCAGCCAGTGAGTGAAACAGAAGATATTGCAGCCAGTGAAGCGAGAGAGGAGTTGATAGCGTCATCCGTCCGAGTTGAATATCGGCGGTCGTTGTGCCAAGTAGAGTGCCATTAGGGCCTGCGTTGCGTATGGCAGGATCGCTTGGGCTCGCGTGTGATCCTCGGGGTGGGGGGGAGGTGGGTGGGGTGGGGTGGGGGGTGGGGGGTGTGGGAGGGGGTTGTTGATCTCGTGTTTGGAGGACTATGGTATTTTTTTTTTTTTTTTTTTTTTGGGGGGGTCTTTTCTCGAAGTTTCAGGGAGTCTTGGTGGGTGGGGGGGGGTGCTGACTTGTGTTTGGCAGAGGAACTATGGATGATTTTTTTTTTGGGGGGGGGGGGGAGGGGTTCTTTTCTCGAGGTTCGGGATTCTTGTAACTTTCGTGGGTTTTTAGTGGGTTTCCGTACGGGATATTGGAGGGTGTTATGTTCTAGTACGTGTTTCTTCCAGTATGTTCTGTTTTGTTTATGAGTCTTTCTCTTTCCTCTCTCTCTCCTTCTCTCTCTCTCTCTGCTCTCCTCTCTCTCTCTCTTTCTCTCTCTCTCTCTCTCTCTCTTCTCTCCTCTCTCTCTCTCTCTCTCTCTTCTCTTCTTCTCTCCTCTCTCCTCTTCTCTCTCTTCTCTCTCTTTCTCTCTCGTCTTTCTCTCTCTCTCTCTCTCTCTCTCTCTCTCTCTCGCTCTCTAATCCTTTTCTCTGATCTCTTCTCCTCTCTCTCTCTCTCTCTCTCTCTCTCCTCGTTCTCATCTCTCTCCTCTCTCCATCTCCTCTCTCTCCTTCTCCTCTCTCTCTCTTCTCTCTTCCTCCTCTTCTCATCTCTCTCATCTCTCATCCTCTCTCTCTCTTCTCTCTCTCCACTTAACTAGATTGTCGTTTGATAATCTAATTTCCAGTCTGAGAGATTAAAAATAGTTATTTTGAATTGCAATATGATATTCATTATTTAGAAAATAAGAAAAGAACATTAACGAGCTTCTACTTGATGTGTAATGGTGGTGATGATTCTTATGAAAATGAAGATGATGATGAGATGATGAGTGAGGATATGATGATGATTGAGATGTATAATGAATAATGATGATGATAGTGATAATAATGATGATGATAGTGATAATAAGGATGATAGTGATAATAATGATGATGATGATGATGTTGATGGTGATAATGATGAGGACGATGAGGAATAGTTATAATAATGATAATGACTCATAATTTATAATAACAATGGGAACAACACCAGAAGAATCAATCATTAGTAATATATAATATAAATATCAATGTTCAATTTTGATGAAAACGATTACAGTGACAAAGATCAAAGTAATGCTAACATAACGTTCCTAATAATGTTGCATAATATTACTATTCCCAGAAGCTGCGTGCTTTGTCGTGCAACATGAAATTAATAATAATTCATAAAGAATTTGTTGGAGCGTGCAATATCCTCCCATTGCAAAGAATTCCACTTAGCATGGAGTGTGGTTTTTGTATTTACAATAACACTAACTGTTCCTTATTCTAAAAGGGGTTTGGCTTAGGTCAAAGGTCGTGTGCGTGTCTGCGTGCATGTTTTTGTGTGTGTGTGTGTGTGTGTGCGTGTTTTTTTTTTTTTTTTTTTTTTTTTTTGGCGTTGTGTGTGTTGTGTGTGGGTGTGTGTGGTGGTGTGTGTGTTGTGTGTGTTGTGTGTGTGTGTGTGTGTGTGTGTGTGTGTGAGTGTGTGGTGTGTGTGTGTGTGTGAGTGTGTGTGTGTTTATGTTGTGTGTTTATGTTTGCGTGAGTGTGTGCGTTTGTGTGTTTGTGTGTGAGTGTGTTGTGTGGTGTGTTTTTATGTGCGTGAGTGTGTGCGAGTGGTGTCGTGTTTGTTGGTGTGTGTGTTTTTGTGGGTGCGTTTCTGTTGTGTATGTGTGTGCGTATGTGTTGAGTGTGAATGTGTGAGCGAGTGGATTGCGCGTATGTTGTGTGCGTGTATGTGTGTGTGTGTTTGTTGTAGTCTTTTTCTTTGTGTTTTATTTAGTTCTGTTCTTACTTCATTTCCATTTTTATTCTTATTTCATCTTACTATGTTTTCTCGTTTTGCAATTTTTTCGTCTTCTTTTCTGTTTGTTTTATTGTGCTTTCTCCTTGTTATTTTTTTTTTCTCCCTTTTCAATTTCTTACGATATTTTCTTGTTTCTTATCTCCTGTTTTAGTTCGTTGTATGGTTATATATTTACGCTTCTTTCCTTCTCTTCTCTCTCTCTCTCTGAACCTCCTCTCTCTCTCCTCTTCTCTCATCTCTCTCTCTCTCTCTTTCTCTCTTTCTCTCTCTCTCTCTCTCTCTCTCCTCTCTCTCTCTCTCCTCTCCCCCTCTCTCTCTCTCTCCCTCTCCTTCTCCCTCCCTCTCTTCCCTCTCTCCCTCCTCTTTCCCTCTCTCCCTCTCATCCTCTCTCCTAGACTCTATCCGTTTTGTCTCTCTCCCTCCTCTCCTCTCTCCCTCTTCTCTCTCTCTCCTTCGCCTCCATCTTCCCCCTCTCTCCTTCTCGCTTAAGACTCTATCACCGTTTTGTTTTTATTCTCGGCTCCTGACTAGCGCTTGGAAGTCAAAATTATTGCAAGGAGTCAAGGTCTGGCCCGTTACAGCCATTGCAAGTCTCAGTCTTACACTTGCAACTTCTTGCCCATAACAACAAACTACTAGAGGCTTGCATAGTAAAATAAATGGGGTTTGATATTATCCTCGCCAAGAAATAAGAAAGACAGGAAAAAAGGAAAGGAGAAGAGGAAGAGGAGGAAAAGAAGAGGAGAAGAAGAGAAAGGGAAGAAAGATAAAGCAAGAATGAAGGCAGAAGTAGAAAAAGAAAAATCGGAGACCAATGTAAAAAAGAAAAAAAAGAAAAACAAAAACAAAAGAAACTATACTCTTCCCATCATCCCGTTTTCTTTAATAACAACTTTCTTTACATTTACTGCAGTCACCCCTTTACTCCTGCTCAGTACGGTGTATCTGAATTATTTAAAAGCCTGTCCCACGCCCGCCACTTTTCAGGTCCTGCGAGAGGCTAACGTCATTCTCGTAGCATGATGGTAATGGAGAGAGAGAGAGAGAGAGAGAGAGAGCAGAGAGAGAGAGAGAGAGAGAGAGAGAGAGAGAGAGAGAGAGAGAGAGAGAGAGAGAGAGAGAGAGAAGGAGGGAGGGAGAGGTGGGAGAGGGAGAGGGAGAGGGAGAGAGAGAAGAGAGAGAGAGAGAGAGACGAGGGGAAAGAAGGGAGAGGGCGGAGGAGGAAGAAAGAGGGAGAAGGAGAGAAGGGAGGGAAGAAAGAGAGAGAGAGAAAAGGGAAAGGGTGAGAGAGGGGGTGGAGAAGGAAGGAGTGGGGAGGAAGGGAGGGAAGAAGAGAGGTGAAGAGAGAGAGAGAGAGATAATGGGGAGGGAAAGGGAGGGAGGGAGAGAGAGCGCAACAGGGAAAAACACTGAGAAGACAAAGTCAGCAGAACAAGACATGGTAAATAATCAAAACAATGCTACAATACATACATACAACACCACACCACACTACACACAAAAACACACACCACACACACACACCACACACACACCACACACACACACACACACACACAACACACACACCACCACACACACACACGACCAACCCGCAACACACACACACACACACCACACACACACCACACACACACAACACAACACACACACACACACACACACAAACACACACACACACACACCACACACACACACACACACACACACACACAATACACATATACAAATAAACATACATGAAGATAGACAGATAGATGGACAAACAGATAAAACAGTAGACAGAAAGATTTAACACAAAAAATAACTTTCGCCGCTTCCAGAACCGCAACAGACAAACATGACGCACCCAAACATGACGCAAAAAAACATGACGCAACAACCATGACGGCAACAACTGACACAACAAACAGACGCAACAAACATGACGCAACAAACATGACGCAACAAACATGACGCAACAAACAGCAATCAGCTGTCACCAAACCCAATAACCAGAACGGGAAGCATACTTTTTCCCGAGTTAATGACCCCGAATTTTGCTCTCTTCCCCCACTTTTCCCAATCACGTGATATCACATAAACAAAACCATTCAATCATTAACGAGGATTGGGTGATTGGCTCTCCCCTCGAGGTCACGGGGACAAAGACGACCTCCCTCGACCTCGCTAACTAATCGCTAACGAGGTCGACTTTTTTTTTTTTTTTTTTTTTAACCATTATGTAACGTCTTGGTTTTTTGAGCACGTGATCCCTGTGCTCTTCCGGGCGTGCGGTGAAAAGGAACTGCTCGATGCGCCGGTAATTGGGTGATGAGGAAGGAAGTGGCTTTATATACGATGTGTTTTTGCTGTTGTTCGGGTATGGAGACCGGGGGGGGGGGAGGGCGGCGAAGGAAGAGGAGAGGAGGAGGAGGGAAATGATAATTTGTGTAGAAATATATGTATATATATATATATATATATATATCTATATATATATATTATATATTATATATTATATATATATATATGTGTGTGTGTGTGTGTTGTGCGTGTGTGTGTGTGTGTGTGTGTGTGTGTGTGTGTGGTGTGTGTGTGTGTGTGCGTGTGTGTGTGTGTGTGTGTGTGTGTGTGTGTGCGTGTGGTGTGTGTGGTGTGTGTGGTGTGTGTGTGTGTGTGTGTGTGGTGTGTGTATATATATACATATATATATGTATATATTTCCCGATATATGACAAATAATATGTCAGCGAAACAATAGCTTCTACAACAAGAAAAATGTTTATGATATCAAAGGAATTAATCACATGTTAATTTTGTGTGTGATTCATGCAATAAACAGCACAAAAAGAACATAAATAATACAAAAGCAAGATAGAATAACCAATAAATAATACAAAATCCTAATACAATCAGAGATAAACGATACAACAATGAATCAGACAGCAAAGGTCTGATACAATAAACAATACAATAAAATAAATAAATAAATCATACAATAAAAAAATACATGAAACATTAAATTGATACAATAAACGCATTTCCGCTTCATTACATAAGACAAAAATAAATGTAACAATGCTTCGTTGTGGGAATTAAAGAATTTAATTATTTAAAACTGAGACTAGTTGTATTTTTCTCTCTGAAAATGCATGATAATGTCTTTCTCTAATTTAGAAGCAGAACGAGAATGTTCATGAACAAAAGCAACAGTTAAAACAACAACAGCAACAATAAAATGAACAATAAAAGGAAAAGCAAAAACAACAACAATAACAAGTAGAATTAGTAATACATACAAGTAAACAACAGTAAGCAACAAAAACAGTAAAAGAAGCATGAAAACAGTAATAATAACAGCAGCAATAAAGGCAACATAAGCATTAACAACAAAAAGCAGTAAGTAGCAACCAACAACAACAAAAACGTTAACAACAACAAAACTTAACAAATTCAACAACAACAACAGAGCATCAACAACAATCCAGGCAAGGCAACATGCAATCTACAATAACAATAATCATATCAGTAAAAGCCACAACAACAAGGAGATAGTAATAGTAGAGTTAGCAGCAACACAAAAAAACAACATAAATGCAAAACTATCAACAACCGAAACAGCAACAATCAGAAATAGAAATTACAACACCACCAGTAAACAACAATAACAACAACAAAGGAGCCCAATAACAA
>NW_020871599.1:44773-47273 GCF_003789085.1 Penaeus vannamei | reverse complement strand
ACTTTTATACGCGTTATCGGAAGACTATCAGTGGTGTGATTTGTCGTTGTTTGATGTTTGTATTGATGTTTTTTTTTTTTTTTGGTTTATGTTTGTTTGTATTTTGTTGTATTTTATTTTTTTTATACTATATTTTTATTATATTTATTATTATATATTTTTTATTATTATATTTTGTTGTATTATGTTTGTATTTTTCTAGTTATTTTTGGTTTGTTTTGTTGTAATGTCCTTTAGTTTTTTTGTGTTCTTTTTTGTGGTGTTTTCCGTTTTTGTTTTTCTATTCATCTTTTTATTGTTTTTGTTTATTATTTCCATTCTTTGTGTTTTTTTTTTATTCATTATCTATTGTTTTTATTCCATTTATCTTATCTATTTGTTTATTATCTGATACATGTTTTTATCTTTTTTTTTTTTTTTTTTTTTTTTTGCTTTATCCATTTTTATCACTCTTAAATAAACAACTTGTAGTCAATTAACCAATCCATATATTGTCAGTTTATATTTCTAAAGGTAATTATAAATACTCAAGAATATGTTTAGGCAGCCGTCAAATAGCCTTGTTGGGTAAGTATATTTAGTTTGTCAGTCAGATAGTCAGTCAGCAGGCTAGTCAAGAAGTTCAGTAGTCAAGCCAACCACCAGTCAGTCAATTATATATTCCTTATTATATTAATTCGTTCAGTCATGTATAAAAGTTATATTTAGGACATAATTGAGTTTGCTATCAGTCTATCCATTTTTCTATGCCTCTATATCCATCCAACAGTAATCTATCTTGTTTCCTTATTCTTTCTATGTATCTTTTTATCCCTTCGTCCATCTATCCATCCATTCTTTCAACCCTTCCTTCCTCCTTTCCTCCTATCCTCCTCTCCATCCACCATTACCCGTTTATTCAATCATCCCATCTTTCCAATATCTTTCCAAACCATCATTTAAAAGCCATCCCAACATCCAATCCAAATCCATCCAGTCCATCCATCCATTCTATCCATCCATCCCATTCACCCACCCTCTCCCCTCTCCATCCATCCTATCTGATCCAATCAAGCTACCCTCCATGTATCCCTCCATCCATCCATCCATCCTTCATTTTATCTATCCATCCAGCCAGCCAATCATCCTCCCATCCATCTATCCATCTATCCTCCTCCTCTTCCTCTCTCCCTCCTTAATATCTATCAGTCGTTAGTCACCAAGTCAATTTCATTTTGATTTCTTAATTCTTCTATCTATCTTATTTCGCAGTCAACTTTTCTATCCATTCATCGAATGATTCATCAACCCTTCCCTTTTCAGAAATAAAGAAAACAACATCATTTTCTCTTTCTCTCTGGACAAGACGAGAAGACGATTCGACTTATAGATGATAATAATAATAATAATGATTATTATGAATATATATAATGGATATAGTGTGAAGTGGAATATAATAATATAAATGTGATGATGATAATATTGATTAATTAATAATTAATATATAATAAATAATAATTAATTAATGATTAATGATGATTGAATGATAATAATGATTAATAATGGTACATAATATATAGCAATAATAACTCTGATATAATAATCTTATTAATAATAATAATATAATAATAAAATAATTTACTCTAATAATTGTAATAAAAAAAGAAATAAAAATATAGAATTTGCGCGGACATCAGGCATATATTATACCCTGTACCCCCCCCCTCACGGCGCCGGCCCCCCCCCCCTTCCTCCCTATTCCTCTCCGTATATGGTCTCCACCTGTGGGAGTTGTGCGAGAGCAGCAAATAATATCGAGAGAAAATACTAATTCTTGTGTTCGTTTCGCATCGCGCATTCATAAAAAAAACAGCAAAATTCTCTCTTAACCACAAAGAAATCCCATTCATGCACCCCACAAAAATATTTCATACCGATGAACAACATAAATTGGAATGCCTTAATTACCTAAGTCATATTGCGATGTTAACCAACCTGCCCTGAAAAGGGGAAATTCTTTCTATTTTAATCTCATAATATAATTAAGTTAGTTATGACGTAATCTAAAAACTATGGTAATTAATTCTCGATTGTGCGTATGCCTCTGATTTTACTTAGATAAAAGGATAAATCAAATAGGCTTATATTATAATGTTGTGTTGTAGTACTTGCTTGTGTGTCGCTGTGGTCAGTGTAGAACTGATGTGTGTGTTGTGTGCTGTTGATTTGGTGGCGCTGCTGTGTTGTTGCTCGCTAGTGTGCTCGTGGTGGTTTGTGTGTGTCGTAGCTTCAATCAGAGCCAATATGCTGAGTTATCATTCCATTGTTTGGTTAACAACCTCTGTATTTACTTTTATTCGCCGTCTTCACCTCTTGTGTGTTGTGTGAGTCTGGTTAGTTAGATTTCTATCTTGTCGCGTATATATATACCCTTTTTATCTCTTTGTGTGTGTGTGATGTGTTAGTTAGTTTGGTGTCGTGTGTGAGTGTGGTGTTTGTTCGCTGTCTTAAGTGTGTATCG
>NW_020871599.1:42072-43656 GCF_003789085.1 Penaeus vannamei | reverse complement strand
AGTGGATAGGGGAGGAGCGTGAGAGAAGAGAGAGAGAGGGAGGGTTGGAGATTAATGGGGAGAGAACAGGGAGAGGGAGGTGGAGTGGAATGGAAAAAATGAAGGTGGGGAAAGGATAGTGGGAGGAGGGAGAGAGGCAAAGGTGGGAGTTCCCGAGATAAATAGGATGGAGAGGATGGGTGGGATGGGGAGGTGAGAGGATAGGAAGTGGGAGGGGTGGGAAGGATGGTGGAGGGATGTAAGGAGGTGGAGGTGAGAGTTGGGAGGAGGGGTGGGATGGGGTTGGGAGGTGGAAGGTGGAGGGGGACGGGATGGAGGGAGAGAAGAGGAGGGGTAGAGGAGTAGGGAAGAGGGGAAAGCAGGAGGGAGAGAAGAGATGAGGACGGAGTGAAAGTGGGAATAGGGGTCGGGAAGGGGAGCAAGGGTGGAGGAATGGATGGAAGGAGGGAGGCGAGGGAAGAGGAAGAGGGAGGGGAGAGGATGGGAGGGAGAGTGAGAGAAAGTTGGAGAGAGGAGGGAATGAGAGAAGGGAGAGGGAGGGAAGAATGTTACATGTGGGGGGAGGAGAGAGAAGGTGGGATAGGGAATAAAAGGATGGGAATAGTTGTGGGAGGAGGGGAGGGAAGGAGGGGGGAGAGGGACAGAGTTGGTGAGGAAGGTGGAGAAGGAGATAATGAAATTACCGAAAAATAAGAAAGAGGGAGGAAAAGAAAAAAGAAAGAAAAAGAGGCAAAAAACATTGAAAAAAAAAGCAAAGAAAGAAACGAGAAAGGAAACAAATAATAAAAAGAAAGATGAGAAGGAGGACGGAAGGAAGGAGAAAAGGAGGACAGAACAAAAAAAAATAGACGAAGAAGAGATAAAGGAAGAGAAAGAAGGACAGAACAAAAAAAAAAAAAAAAAAAAAAAAAGAGAAAGGAAGAGAAAGCATCAACCAGGAAGAAGGAAGTCCGCGTTTCGAGGCCATTCCTCCCCTTGCCAACATGCCCTTGCCACGGGAGGCGAGGCAGGGAAGCAAGCGCAAGGCAGGGCGATCGTGCACAAAAGGCGCTTGGGTCGCCGATTCGCCCAAGGGAAAAAGACTTGGTGGGAGGGTTTTTTGCTTCGTGACGGCGGAGGGTGGGGAGGGAGGGGGGGGTTGGAGGATGGAAGGTGGGAAGGGGGGAGGAGGGAGACGGGGAGGGGTGGTTTTGGGAGGATAAAGGGTGGAGGAGTGGGTTTTTTTTTGGAGGATAAGGGGTGGGAGGGGGGGGTTTGAAGGATGGGGTGGAAGGGAGAGGGGGTTGGTTTTGAAGGATTGGGGTGGAAAGGGGGGAAGAGGGGGTTGGAGGATGGGGGAGGAGTGGGTTGGGAGGATGGGGGGAGGGTGGGTTTTTGATGATAGGGTGAGAGGGGAAGGGGAGGAGGGCGGGAGGGTGTGGGTAAGGGGGAGGGGGGGTGGGTTTTGAAGGAATGGGGAAGGTGACAGGAGGGGTGTTGTGAAGGATAGGGCGGAGGGGGGGTTTTGAAGGTAGGGGGAGGGGTAGGAATTAGGAAGGAGGGGGTGGGTTTGGAGGTGGGGTGGGGGGAAGGGGGTTGGAGTGA
>NW_020871599.1:32072-39572 GCF_003789085.1 Penaeus vannamei | reverse complement strand
CTTATCCTCTCTCTCTCTTAACATCTTTTCACACTCCATCCCTCTTTCCTCCTCAAACTCCCTACCGTTTTTTGTCCCCATCCCCTCCCCCACCCCCCACCCCCTACCACTCCTCTCCTCCCCTCCCCCTCCCCTTCCCTTCTCCCTCCCCCCTCTCCCCTCCCCTCCTCTCACTTCTCTTTGCTTCAAAACAATTTATGGCAACATTAAAACTTCCTGCAGAACTTGGGTTGCACTTGAACACTCTCTGCAACTTGCAACATTAATCTTAATCTTTGCCTCTCATCTCAACCCTTTCTTTGGGTCTTAGATCGAGAATTTTTTTTTTTTTTTTTTTTATGATGAGGCAACTGACAGCACTTACGTTCCCGGCCTGTAAGATCGAAATTCGTTATCTTTATGGAGGGAAATTTTCCTTATGGTGAAAAATTCGCAAGTTGGACGACACCTGAGACCAACTTCTTTTCGTCTTTTTATTATCAATATCGTTAATCTTTATTTTTCTAACTTTTATTCATTCATTTTATCATCAGTATTATTGTTATTATTTTTTATTGTTATGATAATTATTATCATTATGATTATTATTGTCATTATTATTATTATTATGTTATTATTATTATTATTATTATTATCATTATTTTATCATAATTATTATTATATTATCATTATTATATCATTATTTTATCATCATTTTTCATTATTATTATTATTATTATTATTATATTATTATATCATTATTTATTATTATTATTATTATTATTATTATTATCATTATTATTATTTATTTTATTATATTATTATTATTATTATTATATTTATTATTATATTATTATTATTATATTATTATTATATCATTATTATTATCATTGTTATGGCCTTTGTTATTATTAGTAGTAATAGTAGTAGTATCATTATTATTATTATTATTATTATCATTATTATCATTACTATCATTGCTATAATTTTATTAGCATTTCTATTATTAGAAGTATTATTATTATTATCAATGTTATTTTCTAGTATTATCGTTACCATTAGTATCATTTATCATTGTTATTATTATTACCATTTTCATTATCATTATTAGGATTATAGTCATTGCCATTATCATTATCAGTATCGTTATCATTATTGCTGTTGTTATTGTATCTATCATTATCATCATTATTTCCAATACTTTCCACATCATCTTTCTCAAACCTATTGAAAGAAAGAGATTACAAATAGGAAATAATAATAAGAAAACTATATAGCACGATAGAAATGAGATCATAAAATAATTATGTTCATGATTATGTAAATGTGAACTTTTCTATCATAGTGACTAACATTATGAATAGATGATAATTTAACAATTTACAAGAATGATTACAAATAGATAATGTTCCAGAAGTCAGATAAAATGAGTGTTTTGATAGATAGATAGATAGATGAATAAATATATCTAAAAGTGAAGAAAAAACTAAAATAGCAATAGGATATTCATGATTAATTAATGAAAACATAGAACATATCAGGAAATCAAAATGATAAATGTTATGACAATATGACATCACAAAAAGCAAAAACATAAACAACAACAGCATCCTCATCATCAGCCTCAACAACAGGAAAAACAACAACAAAACAAATAACAAAAAATCAACAACAAATCAACAAAAACAAACAAACAATCAACACAAAACAACGTCAACAGCTAGCCTTCCATCTCCCTCAACAACAACAAGAACAGTAAAAACAACAAGAACAAAAACAACAACAGTAAAAACCACAACAACAACAGTAAAAACAACAACAACAGCCACAACAACTAGCCTTCCTTGTCCCCCAAACAACAACAACAGCAAACAACAACAAACAACAACAATCAACAACATCACCAACAGCTATCCCCCCACCCCACCCCACCCCCAACAACAACAACAGCTTCAACACTAGCTTCCTCCCCCCCAAACAACAACAACAATAAAACAACTCCCTCAACATCACCAAACAGCTATCCCCCCCCCCACCCACCCCACCCCCCAAGAACAACAACAACAAAACTATTTTCATTCGCCAAAGCGCTCCTTCTCTCGCCCAGAGGTCCCGGTCGCCTTGTAATGTCTTCAGGCGAGTGAAATAGAGCGAAATAGAGCGAAATAGAACGAAAAGGAAAAGGAAATGAAGATCGTGTCGCGCACTGGGGACCTTTTGGGCAGTTTAGGGTAAGTGGAGGTGGAGGGGGAGATTGGCAGGTGGGGGGGACGGGTGAGGGGTGAGGGTGGAGATGGGTAAGGTGGGGGGAGGTGGGGGTGTAGGTGGGTTTGGGTGGAGGTGGGTGGGGGGTGAGGGGGTGGGAAGATTGGCAGGTGGGTGGATAGGTAGAGGGGTGGATGGGTAGGGGGGTGGGTGGGTAGGGGAGTAGATGCAGAGGTGGATGGGTAGGTGGGTGGAGCGAGGGAGTAAGGGAGATTGGTAGGTGGTAGGTGTGTGGTGAGTGGGTGATGGGTGGGTTGGTAGGTGGGTGGTTGGTGGGGGGATGGATGGATGGTGGATGGATGGGTGGATGGGTGGGTAGGTGAGTGGTAGAGTGGTTGAGTGGTTGGGTGGATGGATAGTTGGGTGGATGGGTAGGTGGGTGGGCGGCTGAGGTGGGTAGGTGGAACGGTGGGCTGATGGATGGGTGTATAGATAGATAGGAAGATAGATGTATATACTGGTAGATAGACGGATAGACGGATAGATAGATAGATAAATATATAGATAGATGGAGAGGTAGACGGATAGACGGATAGATAGATAGATAAATAGATAGATAGATGGAGAGGTAGATATATATACGGATAAATAAGTAGGGTGGAAGATAGACTGGTAGATAGATAGACAGATAGATGGAAAGACAGATGGAGAGACAAACAGCGATTGAGTGGATTGCTTAATAAATAGACAGTTAAATACAGTTTGATCGATAGATAATTGAAAGCAGATTGAATGACTGATAGATGCAATGGATAGACTGATAGTTGGGTGCAATAGATAGGTAGATAGACAGACAGATGGATAGATATACAGATAGATAGATAGATCACCAGGGAGACAGATCGATAGATAGATAGACAGACAAAATGATAAATTCGAGTTCATTTCACTAGCAAATGCATAGATTGTTACATTAGATAGATTAAAAGATAGGAGAATATTTGACTTAATTACGATTCTTCCCCATCTAATCTTTATCAAGTTATTCCTCTTCTTCCTTCTTTTTTTTTCTTGTGTTGCGCTTCCCGATCAGGAAAAAAAAAACACCACTAGTTTCAAAGCTCAATATTTTTTCCCATTTTACCAAATTCCTCTAACTGAGTCTTTGACAATATAAAAACTCACACCCTGTTAAAAAAAAATATGATACGTAACTCATCTATTAAATCGCATTTACTCATATTTACTCAGAGATCTATCCTGTTTACTCACGCCCCTATCTCCCTACACACTGATCCACATTGGAACGGCAGAGTAATTGGCAGCACTGTGTCCATCATCAACATCAGCTGTGCAACTGTGCAATGCTGCAATGGACATGGATATAAGCCTCTTGCTTCAGTGCTAAAGAGAGAGAGAGAGAGAGAGAGAGAGAGAGAGAGAGAGAGAGAGTATTGCAGAATATTTCATCATGGAGAGTTTTTTTTGTCAGTTTTTAATCATGTGGATATGGAAACATAAATATGTGAGTGTGTGAAATGTTATAAGCAAGAATGTGCGTAAAGTATGTGCGTAATGATAACAGATATTGCAATATCGATAAAGATGGTAAAGACGATGATGATTTTAATAACAATGACAATAGCAACTTCAAAATTAATAACAACAATAAAGATAATATTATCATTACTAATCGTAGTGATAATAGCAATAAATTTAATGATGGTAATAATGATAATACAAACGATAGAAACAACAATGAATTATAATGATGTTAAGAACTAATATAGTGATAATAGTGATGATAATTAATACAGTAATGATAATGATAATATGATAATATGAATAATTATCATCATTATCATTATCATTATTGCTTTTATCATTATGATGATAAGTGATGATGATAGTTATACCACTAATAAAACTAATGATACTACTACTAATTATAATAATAATAATAATGATAGTAATAATAATGATAGAAATAAGTAATTGAATTGAGATAAAAAATGGTAACGATCATGGTAATTATAATAATTGCCATGATATGAAATAACTTATAATAACAATGATAATAAGAATAATCGTTGACGAAAACTGTAATTAGGAGAAAGACGATAAGGAGAACAGACCAATGGTAATGATAACAAACGTGATAATAAGAACAATAACAAGAACAATAACCCTAAGGTCATCAATGAAGATAATTACAATAATAACGAACATGATAATGATAATAAAAACGTCAATAATTCCTTCATGTTTCATGTTTTCCTTTTATTTATCAAAGGCGACAAACCAGACTGCATTTGACCTTTCAGACAGAGACAAATTTAATTGCATTTGCTTTTCAGAAATCGCCTTTCTTTCAGAAAAAAAGGAAAGAAAAGAAAGAAAGAAAATATAATGATTCGATTATATTTCATTTCAGTTATATATTCTGTCTTTCCTCCTTCCTTCTTTTCTTCTTTTCTTCTTTTCTTCCATCCTCCCTCCCTCCTCCTCATTCTTTCTTCTTTCCTTCTATCCTTCCTTCTCTCTCCTTCCTCCCTCCCATCCTCCCTCCCTCCTCCATTCCTCCCTTCCTCCTATCCTTCATCCTTATTTCCTCTCTCCCTCCCTCCCCTCCCATCCTTCCTCCTTCCCTCCCTTCTTCCCTCCCTTCCTTCCTCCCTTTTCCCTCCTTCCTCATTTCATCTATTTTCCTATCTCTCCTCCCATCCTTCCCTCCTCCCTCCCACCCCCCTTCCCTCCTCCCTCCCCTTCCCACTTTCCCCACCTCCTCCCTTCCTCTCCTTCCCCCTCCACTTTCCCACCTCCCCTTCCTCTCCAAGCGAAGAACGTCAAGCCCGAGAAAGCCCGAGAAAACTCGAAGAGACTTGAAGGAACAAGATCGTCTTCTTTCGCTGCATCTTGAAGAAGTTCGCGGCTGCGGGAACCGGACCTTCGAGTCTGGGTGAGGACGGGAGACCTGGGTGCTGGTGTTCCTTAATGGATAGAGAGGTGGGTAGATGGATAGATGGGTAGATTGGTGGATTGGTGGATGGTAGATGGTAGATGAGTTGATGGTGGATGAATTGGTGGTAGATGATAGGTAGATAGATTGGTGGATTGGTGGATGGATAGATTGGTGGATGGGTAGATTGGTGGATGGGTAGATGGATAGATAGGTAGATGGATAGATAGGTAGATTGGTGGAATGGTGGATTGGTAGATTGATAGATTGGTGGATGGGTAGATGATAGATTGATGGATGGATGGATAGATTGGTGGATGGATAGATGGATAGATTGATTGGTGGATGGGTAGATGGGTAGATAGGTAGATTGGTGGATGGATAGATAGGTGGATGGGTAGGTAGATGAATAAATAGATTGATTGATGGATAGATAGATTGTTGGTAGATAAATAGATTGGTGGATGGGTAGAATGGATGGATAGGTTGGAAGATGGATGGATAGGTGGATGGGTAGATGGATGGATAGGTGGATGGGTAGATGGATAGATTGATTTGGATGGAGATGGAGGGTAGATTGGTGGATGGGTAGATTGGTGGATGGGTAGATAGGTAGATAGATAGATGAGTGGATGGGTAGATGGATAGACTGGTGGATGGGTAGATGGATAGATTGATGGATGGATAGATGGATTAATGGATAGATAGATTGTTTGGTAGACAGATAGATTAGTGGATGGGTGGATGGATAGGTAGATTGGTGGATGGATAGATAGGTGGATGGGTAGGTAGATGAATAAATAGATTGATTGATGGATAGATAGACGAATTGTTTGGTAGATAGATAGATAGATTGATGGATAGATAAGTAGATATATTTATGGATAGATAAGTAGGTATATTGATGGATAGATAGATAGATTGATGAATAGATAGATATATGAATAGATAGACTGATGGATAGATAGATGCATAGATTGTTAAATAGATAGATAAATCAATAGATTGATGGATAGATAGATATATAGGCAGATATGTGTTTGTGTGCGTGTTTGCAACACATGCGCTCAAACATATGCGTGCATACACACGTACACACACAAACACACACACACATTCTCACACACAAGCACACACACATGCACACATACTTCTCACACAAGCACACACACAACACTCACACACAAGCACACACACACGCACACATACCCGCACACGCACACACATTCTCACACACAAGCACACGCACACACCGCACACACACACACTTCTACCCGCACACGCACACACAGCACACACACACGCACACATACCCCACACGCACACACATTTTTGCACACGCACACCACAGCACACACACCACACACATTTCACACACAAGCACCACACAGCACCATACACGCACCGCACACACAGCACACACACTACCCACGCACAACACCACACACACACACAAGTTACCCGCACACGCAGCACACACACAAGCACACACACACGCACACATACCGCACACACACACACACTCACACACAGCACACACACATCACGCACACATACTCACACACACAGCACACATACACACGCACACATACACACCAAGCACACATACCGCACACCGCACACACATTCTGCACACACACACAAGCACACACACACGCACACATTCCACACACACGCACACCACCATTCTCACACACACACGCACACACACACGCACACACACACATACCACACATACCCGCACACGCACACACATTCTTACACATCACACAACACACACACACACACATACGCACACACACATAGCACACACACAACACGCAACACACACACGCAAATACCCGCACACGCACACACATTCTCATGCACATCACAGCACACACACACTACCCGCACACGCCACAACATACACACAAAGCGCACACGCACACATACACATTCTCACACAAGTCACACCACACACACACACGCACACGCACACGCACACGCGCACACGCACACGTACACATTCTCACACACACAAGCACACACACACGCACACATACCCACACACGCACACACATTCTCACACACAAGCACACACACACACGCACACATACCCGAACACGCACGCACATTCTCACACACAAGCACACATTGCACACACACACACACACGCACACACATAAACACACACGCACACGCATTCTCACACACGCACACACACACGCAACACCTACGCACACGCCACACATTCTCCACACACAAGCACACACACACGCACACATACCCACACGCACACACATTCTCACACACAGCACACACACACACACGCACACATTATTACTACACACAAGCACACACACGCACACACATTC
>NW_020871599.1:0-14793 GCF_003789085.1 Penaeus vannamei | reverse complement strand
CGTTGAAGAAGAGCAATAATTTGCAGTTGCAAAGACTTTAAAATATGCAGTCAACCGGAAGTCTCAAGCACAGGGAGAAAGGTCAGTCTGCGGGGATATTTATCCAAATTATGCTCTTGATATATATGAAAAAAGGTCACGGAGACGACGCTGTGAACTTGGGAGAAATGTGAAGACGCTGTTGGCACGGTTTCCCTTGCTAACGTTTATCATTATCATCATTGTCATTGATTATTTTCATAATCATCATCATTATTACTATCAAAACCATTATCAGTATTAGTATTATCATCATGATCCTTGTCACAATCATTTTTTTATTTCCTACCAACTCATTTTTCCTCTCTCCATGTTTTACAAAAAACGAAAAAAAATGAAATCCTTTCCTTCATTTTGACTGTCTTCTTTCTCACTCTCTCTTACTCTTCCATGCCTACTCCTTCTTCCTCCTCCACCCCCTCTAAACCCCACTCTTCACTCAACAAGCCTTCCCTTTGCCAAATCATAATCCGGTTTAAGGCCACTATATCCCCCACCATCACCGTATAGTGTCGTGAGAAATATCCCCTCTATATTATACAAGTTCACGAGGTCTTGGGACGCCACGTACACGCACATACACGCACATAAAACCAAAACATACACAAGCACACGACCACACACAAACACACCCGAACGCACACACAGAGCCAAGAGAAAGCACACGACCACATACAAGACCACGATCACAAACAAACATACCTATAAACATACACAAATCCAAGAGAAAGCACACGACCACACACAAACACAAACACGAATCCAAGAGAAAATGGGACACAGCCCACTTCGCTGCCACGGACACCCCCACCCCCACCTTCAACCCCCACCCCTTCCCCCGTCGACTCCCCAACCTGGAAATAAGGGCCGGCCGGTCCAGCGAGCGCCGCCGATCCGATACCCGATCCGACCCCGCTATCCGATTCAGACGAAGAGGGTTCAGCGAACGGCCGGACTCGAACTGGGACTCGAACTCGTGTCATTCGGTATGTGGACAGACAGGCATGGCAAGCAGGCACGCAGAACAAGCATAGGGGAGGGGGGAGTTGAGGAGGAGAAGGCAGGACATAGGAGAGAGGGAGGATAGGAGAGAGGGAAAAAGAGGAGAAAGGAGGGAAAGGGAGGAGAGAGCATCGGAGGGAGAGAGGAGGGTAAAGGAGGAGAGAGGAGGGAGAAGGAGAGAGGAGGAAGGAGGAAAGCTAAAGAAGAACAGGGGGGAAGGAGAATGGGGGGGGAGGGAGGGAAAGGCGGTAAAACAGGCATTTCGTTAACCGGCAGCTAAATCAACCTGATGTCGCTATATCAAATAAATAACGTGTGTGAAGTCCGGGTTTTTACGTGGCGTGTATATTTGTGTTTATTACAGCATAAACCTTCAGCTGGGCATGTTGAGAAATTTTCTTTACTCTTCTTCTGATGAACTAAATAAATATTTATATCTCCGGAAACCCTCGAAAAGTGGAGGCGTGTGTGTTAGTGTTAGTGTTAGCGCTAGTGTGTGTGTGTGTGTGTGTGTGTGTGTGTGTGTGTGTGTGTGAGTGTGTGTGTGTGTGTGTGTGTGTGTGTGTGTGTGTGTGTGTGTGTGTGTGTGTGTGTGTGTGTGTGTGTGTGTGTGTGTGTGTGTGTGTGTGTGTGTGAGTGTGTGAGTGTGTGTGTTGTGTGAGTGTGTGTGTGTGTGTGTGTGTGTGTGTGTGTGTGTGTGTGTGTGTGTGTGTGTGTGTGTGTGTGAGTGTGTGCGTGTGAGCTCAAATATTTGCGGGCCTTCGTGTGCACGTTCCTGATCCTTTTCCCCGGCGTGTGAGTGCATGCGTGTCCGTGTCCGTGTGAGCCTTCACTTGCATCCCGGGGAAAACCCTCCTGGCATCTGGCAGGTCACAGCCGCCACCACGCCCACCCGGCCGCCCGAATTCTCAGAACACCCACAATAACATCAGACTTATGATTGCCTCCTTCGCCCTCTCTTTCCCTCTCTCTCTGCCCCTTGCCACCTGCCACCTGCCCAAGATACACCCTGGGAGCTTTCAGGTCCATACAGGCACAGCTTTCCGTCCTGCCAGTCGAGTGCCAGTGCCAATGCCGCCGCGACGCAGCTGTCACCGGAGGCAGGAGGAGCATGTAACGGCCTGTCCGGAGGTATAGCCCACAAGGAGGTTTATGTGCTACCTCTTCATTCATTTTCTACGTTTCCATGTTGTTTTTTTCCCCTGTTCGTTCATCCTGTCTTTCTTCCTTCCATCTCTCCCCTCTCCTCTCTTTCGCTTTTACTCTCTTTCTCTCTTTCCTATCTCCTCCCTCTCGCATCACTCTCCGCCTAACTCTATCTCAATCTCTCTCTCCTTCTTCCATGAGTATTAATACCGCCAGACAGAACTTCCTAGTGCCGACAGTGCCAGCAGACATCGCCCCTCCCCCACCCTCCTCCCCGCCCCCCGCAGGCCGTGCCCGCGCCAGGTACACGCTATAAATGAAGGGTGAATGGATGCCCAGCCGCTGTGCCTCGTGCCCTTGCTACATTGTTTGGCACGGTTGTTTTGCTGGGCAACCCCCCTCCTTCCCTCCCCTTTCATTTACCGGTACACTTTTGCGTCTCAAAATCCTCGAGTATTCAAAAACACACACACACACACACACACACACACACACACACATATATATATATACATGTGTGTGTGTGTGTGTGTGTGTGTGGTGTGTGTGTGTGTGTGTGTGTGTGTGTGTGTGTGTGTGTGTGTGTGTGTGTGTGTGTGTGTGTGTGTAGCTATATATCCTCTTCTTTCTCATTTCCCTCTATTTTCCTTTCCCAAGTCTTATCCCCCCTCCTCTGCACTCACTCCTCTCCCTCCCCACCCCTCCCCTCCCTCCCCTCCCCTCCCCTCTCCTTCCTCCCCTCCCCTCCCATCCCCTCCCTCCCCTCCCCTCCCCTCCCTCTCCCTTCCTCTCCTTTCCCTCCTCCTCCCAGTTCACTCACGTCCTCTTCCTCCGGCGTTCCGAGAAACAGCAGCACTCTACCCGATGAAACCAGTTAGCGGATTCCGGATAAAAGACAGGCCAGTTACCTAATTAATGTCCGCCGGATAAGAGGCCTGCTTCTCCGGGCCGAGAGGATGCGCAAGGAGGAAGGACCGATTGGTGGGAGGAGGAGGAGGAGAAGGGAGGAGGAGGTAGAGAAGGGAGGAGAAGGAGGAGGAGGTGGAGGAAGAGGAGGTGGAGATGGGAGGAGAGGTGGAGAAGGGGGAGAGGAGGTAGAGAAGGGAGGAGGAGGGGGGAGAAGAGGAGGTGGAGAGCGGAGGAGAGGAGATGGAGATGGGAGGAGAGGGGAGGTGGAGGAGAAGGAGGTAGAGAAGGGAGGAGGAGAGGAGGAAGAGGAGGTGGAAAGAGGAGGTGTGGAGAGGAGGAGAGGAGGAGGAGAAGAGGGAGAGGGTGGAGAGGAGGAGGAGAGGAGGAGAGGAAGGAGAAGAGGGAGAGGAGGAGGAGGAGGGGAGGAGTGGGGAGGAGGAGGAGAGGGGTAAGCCTAGATGGAGGAGAGGAGTGGCTGTGTCATCACGGTGCAGCAGAGGGGGTGTCACGTCGCTTCCTTGTTTAATCATTTGCTTTTTTCTGTTGTTTTTCCGACAGTCGAGCGGCGGAGGCCGCCGTGTCGATTACGGTTCGAGCGATGCTCGAGGACTTCGGGAAGCGGATGGAATGGAGTAGGTAGGTTAGAGAGAGTAAGAGGGATGGTACGTAGCGTTGACCCAAGTGCGTATGTGAGAGTAGCTATGAGGTGGTTTATGGGGTGTTGGGTGCCATTCGGGGTGTCGAGACTCCGGATCGCTCTGCATGCTACTCGATTCGCGCGCGCACAAGCGTGGTCATCGACTGCGCTTCTGGCGTCTCAGCGTGCGTGCGCTCCATCGTGCGGGGGTCAGGGAATTGATGAGTAAAAGGGTAAACGGGAGTGTCAGGGGATGATGAGAGAAGGGTGGGCCTGAGCAGCAGGTGGATTGAGAGACGCGTGAGTGAATTTCGCCATGACGAAGAGTAGATGGAAAGAGGTGGGGAGCTGGATAGATAAGATACGTGGAGGATGTGGAAAGGATAGAAGTGAGGAAGGGCGAACAAGAGTGAGACAGGGGCCTAGGGATGTGAAAGTAGCCCGAAGAGAGAAGCAAGGCCAGAGAGTAACCGTAGAAAGAAGAAGAAAGAGGGGGACGAAGGGAGGGAGGGAGATGCAATGAGAGGAAGTGAAGGAGGAGGAGGGGAGGCGGAGATCCCCGGGGAGCGATTCGTGCAGCACTGTCTATTGCGCTGCGGACGACGGCTGGAGTGCATGATCTCTAGTTTCACAGGTTATGGCGGCATTCCGAGGGGAGTGGAAGCCTCCATTAAATAGTCCCGCAGACCAAAAGCCACGCACCCCTATGATTCTCCGCTACGCTGCCACGTTGGGCCCCACGCACTCAACTACCCAGTCGCGCCGCCACCGGCGGGTCGATGCCGGGCGATACGAGGAAGTCGGAACGACTCGAGAGGTAGGCAGGCGAAGTTGGCAGATGCGCCGACGTTGTCGAGCGGGCGAGGGCATCTGCGAGGAAGGAAGAGCGGGCACCAAGACAACGGGTGGAGACGAGACAGAACCGAGTACGCACACAAGACACAGACAGAGGGACGACCACGAGAACAGCAGCCCGACCCACCGCAAGCACAACGCACAGCGAATCACCAACATCACAGCCAAACAACACACAAACAATACACACGAACAGTACCCACACACCAAAGGACAACGAGACGAGTACTAACCGTGCCGCCCACATCAACTGATTGCTGAAGCCTAGAAACACCACGCAGATAGACAGAGCATATCGAATCGCAGATTCGCTCAACTTACAGCTCGATCGGAAAATCGGGAATACGAGCAGGTTGAGGGAATCAAACCACTGCAAACAAATACACGCTTGCACAACCAAACACAGCCGAGGCTAGTTCCTCTCACCATCGTCTGTGATCCGTACCTAGCGTACACTCGCCAGTAGGCTGGTTCTCACGCGCTTGTCGTTCTCCCTGCCTGTCACGGCAGTGCTCAGTGTCGCTCAGCTTATCTATATGCCAACTTTTGCCAACGTGACCGAGAAGACAGATTGCACAAGGCGCGCATTTGAATCGGTGTGAGCGTGCACGCGCGGCAAACGACTTCCTGTTCAGAGTATGGATTGTGTGTAGTAGAATTCGTATAGCAAAAGGAAGGAATGTACAAAGGAAGAGGAGGTGAGCAAAGTAAACGCGCTAGAGAGAAGAGAGGAAAGAGTAGAGTTCAATGTTGGAGGAGGAACAGGGGCAGGCGTGCAAAGAGAAAGAGGAAGGTTACCGCGGGAGAAACGAACACTGCGAGGAGTCCAGACTGCGTGAGGAAGGTGTAGGCGCTCGCTATGCGACCGACGGAAAGCAAGATGCAGGACAAGAATCTGTTATCGCTATCAAGAGCGAAGAAGTCAAGAGGAGTGGCCGAAGAGTCAAGATGGATCGGGAGAAGTAGGAGTGATGTCGTACTTCAAGGCCTTTCTGGTTTTGTGCTTGGTTTGTCATCTGAATATAATGTATTCCTTTTTTTGTTAGTAGTGAATGATGTCCATTTTACGTGAGAGTCATTATAAAGTTTGTAGAATGGTATACATTCGCCTTCGTTGAATTCTCTTTCTCATCAATCACAAACGAAGCACATACTACACGGAGGACGAATGCATAACTCAGCGCAATGCGTAAGACGTACATATATCGCTGTTAGAGATTCGATATGCAATGTTTCAAGCAACGATTTCGAGAGGAGGAAGAGGAAACAGGTTTCTAGGAGTTCGCGCAATCGAGAGTAAAGGAATAAAGAAGGAGGGAGAGACGAGGGACATAGAGTGGAGCGGATAGAATAGAAAAGGAGAAACAGGTGGTGACGAAAGAGAGAGCGACGATCCAAGAAGGAAGAGAAGTCAAAAGAGGGGAAGAAATGGTGATATAAATTGTGCGCGAAGAGTGAGCATATCGAGGAATCTTAAGAGTCCGTTCTAGTGATTCGCGAGATCAGGAAAAAGAAAAAATAGAAGAAAAAGTTGAGTTAGAAATAAAGTTAAGTATAGAAAATAAAGTATATATTAGTAAAAAAATAGGAAAATAAAATAAAATAAAAATAGAAGAATAAAGGAATAAATAAACATAGAAAATAAAATAAAATAAAGAAAGAATGTATAAATAAAATAAAATAAAACATGTTGTTTATACGTCCTCCATCCAACCTCTACCCAAGTTTCTGACAACTTACGGGGAGCATTGTTTCTTGTATTGTGTCCATGTTCTTGTTCATTCTTATTTCAATCATATCTCTCATCCTCACTCTGGAGGTTCAAACGTGTTTTCCACCATAGCCGCATGCGACACAGCTAAAACTCCCCCTCGACCCCCACCCGCCCGAATCCCCAGCAGGCATAGCTTGCAGGACCAAGGACAGCCAGGCACTCAGGGCAGGCGCGTCGATCAGGGGAGAGGTAGAGCGATGGCAAAGGGTATCGTCAGAGACGTCCACCACCTTAGCTACCTGCTTATCCCCTCCTAGCCCCCCACGCGATTATCCACGACCCGTCCTCACACACGCCGGGATCTATTTACTCTTACCAAACGAACGTGCTGAAATTGTATCCCCCTATCACGTCTCTCTCTTTTTCCCCTATATGTCACTTAGTCGTCCCCTTCGCCCACAAACACACCTCATTTCCTTTTTACTGCCTCCGTCACCTAAGGACTCTTGCTCTCCCCCTGCGACCCCCCTATCCATCTCTCTTAGTTTTCCGCCTTTTACATTATTCACTCTCCTTCCTCCCCAAATTCACTACTCGCGTCTTTTCCCTCAAGTTCACTGCCATCTCAGATGCAACGCCTCGTTAATACTTACCCCTGCTCTTCGTGAGACCGTACAAGGCCGATGCTGGGACCGTTTCTCTCGCCATGTGCTGTCCAGCGGCTGTCGCGAGCACACCTCCGTCGACCCCTGCGAGCAGCTGAGAGTCCGGACGGGCGGGAAAGAGCGTGCGGCCTATATAAGTCCGGTCGCCGCTGACATGAGGCAACCCATTCCTACTTTCTCCAATCAAAACGCCTTAACTTCTTCCCATGACTCGGTTTCCCGCCTAACTCCACTTCCTCCGGTTTCTCTTGTCATCTCCCCGTATGTGATCTCCTCTTCCTCTGCTGCCGGCACAGCTGTGCTTCTCTCTCCCGCCCCCTATAACGCCCTCGCACACTCCTTCTTTCGTTTCCCTTGCTAGTCTTTCTTATATCTATCACTATTTGAACCTGCCCTACCTGCTCGCACAACTGGGGCGGTGCTACAAGCGTCCATTCGCCCTGTCCGCACAGACTGGCTCGCGGCGTTACCCCTCGTCCCTATCCGCACTCCCGCGCAAACCCATTACCATCTCATTCCCATTCATCTCTCCCCCTGACCCCCGATCTTTCTCCGCTTTGGCCTCTCGAACAGGGCGGTTTGCGCTCCCATCTCCGCCCTCTTCTTCTCCTTCTCCTCCCTTCCTCTCCTCTCATACATACTCATCGTATGCTTTCTACTGCCGCTCTACTTATCTCTCTACTGCGTGTCTGCTCGTGCTCTACTCGCCTGCGTAGTTCTCTCTCTTCTCTCTCTTGCTCTCCGCTCGTCTTATCGTTTCCCTGACCTCCTCTAACAATTCCCATGTCTCCGAATGCTCAATCTTGCGGCCGACTCCCCATACACGGCCCCGCAGATGTACTACTAGCTTGGTCTTGCACCTCACCCTTCCCGTTGCTAAGTGCAATGTGCCGTGACCTTTGCAGGGGAGACAAGAGATAGCAGGACACTCCTGGTACGTTTCAGCTTTTCTCCCGCTACACCTCCCCTCAATATCGCGCAGTAGATTCCCTCGAAGAGACAGCACTACCAGCGGGGGTACGGGCTCCTCCGCGTTGCGCACACACTAGATCGAGAGGCTACCTTCAGCCGGTGAGCATCGAAGACATGGCATGAGATAGCTAGGACGTCGAGAGCTGATGCACCAGAATTTGCGTTGAATTAAGGAGGGAGAGAGCGGAGGAGCGAGGAGGAGACTCGGAAGGTAGGGGAGATGGGGAGGGGACGTAGCGATGGAGAGAGAGGGGTGAGCGGGGGAGGGGGTGAAAGGTGCAGGAGGAGAGAAGGGGAGGAATAAAAGTGAGAGGGTTGGGGAGGGGAGTTGAGAGAGGAGGACGGGAAGAGTGAGAGAGGGATGGGGGGATGGGGGAAGGAGGAAGATGGAGGATAAAGCTGAAGGGGGTAGGTGAAGGAGGGCTAAGGATAAAGGGAGGGTGGGGTGCAGGGGGAAGGGCGAGGGTAAGATAAAGTAGGGAGAGGTGGGGTTGAGGGGGAAGGAGGGGTAAGGGAAGGAGGGAAGGGGAAGTAATTAGCGAAGGCATGGGACGGGGGGAGAGAGGAGAAGAGGAGAGAGAGAGAGAGAGGAGTGGGAGGAGTGGCGCTATCGACTTTGGAACGAGACGAGAGCAAAGGCAGGAATATAGAACACGTCAAGAGGGGCGATGACATGACTGAATTCCAGCTGACAGAAAGAGTCGGACTGAGAACGATGACGAATAACGAGTAAGAACTTTCAAACTAGACCCAAGGAACGAGTAAGAAAGCAGTAACTGAATAACAAATAATAAAAAAGACAAGGACTAAGAATTCACCAAAACAAGAGCGGCAGAAGCTTGGCGCGGAGTATAAAACGCTGACTAAGAAAGATCAAGAATTGCAAACAGAAGAAGAAAATACTGGCAAGCGTCGACACGCCCAAGTAAAAGGACCAATAGACGCAGAGGAGAGAGGTCAAAAGGAACAAAAGCGATGGCTGAA
The DNA here is from genome assembly GCF_003789085.1 of Penaeus vannamei. Classification (NCBI taxonomy): domain Eukaryota; kingdom Metazoa; phylum Arthropoda; class Malacostraca; order Decapoda; family Penaeidae; genus Penaeus; species Penaeus vannamei. The sequence goes on along the minus strand of NW_020871599.1, from coordinate 5,870 downwards.
ATGATGGTCCTATGGGGTAGTGGATGGGGAGATGCGCGACGACAAATAATCTAGAACTTAGACAAACTTGCTATAGCGAGCTCGTCGCACTGAGGGAGAGGGACTTCCAAGGACTTTTAAACAACAACTATGTCTTAGTGTCATCTTTAATTGCTATAATAAACATTTAACCAGTCGCATCCTAGCTTCTCTCCGTGCTCGTTTATCGAGATCGAAGCGATATGAAGAAAGAAAATTTACTTGCTTACTTTGTCTGTGAATGTTACATTTTATTCGTGCGGTGATTAGTGTGTCTAGATAATGCTCTAAAGATTCAAGTTGTTTTGAGTGCGTCAGTTTTGTATTATACTTTAAGTTAATCTGATGAATGAGAATGATCATGATATATATTTTGCAGAAATTCTCCGCCAGACGAAAATCAGCAAAAGCTCGAATAGAGGATCCGAACTCAGTGAGACGAATTTATGTGTGCGTATGTTTATGTTTATCGATTGTTGTATTGTTCTACAACTTACATTTATCAAACATTAGAGAAGAAAAAAGGGATAGATTATACAAGTACTAGTAGAGAAGTATAAATTAGATTGTATAAAATAAGAAGTACACAACACGAGCAGGTTAGATGAAAATTTAATTGAATTTAGCGCAGAAAATGTATTCTATTTATCAATGATTTCGCGTGCGGATTGTGTTATCAGAATTCTTACCTATAGACTGGAATTCTGACGAGTGGGGATAAAAGATCACACATACTCTGGCCCTAAGAGACCTTTTAGATGCAACGAGTTAACTCCTGCTCGTGGAATGTCTAGAAGCGACGTGATCTATGTAGACTCTCTGATTTGATTCTAACATAAATCGCTTTCCACCCCGAAGAAGATTTGGATTTTCAGAGTGTGTGAGTGCTTTAAAGTACCAGGTGTATGTGTAATAATTAGTGATATATCGAGAGCGAGTGTGTACTCTAATTAATCAAGATCTCTTTTTGACGATGTCAACTTTGAAAAAAGAAATGTGCGGATTCGTTGCGTGAGTCGTGACATTAGAAGTTGGATTAGAAAATAACGAAAAAAAGGGGATTGGGGGAATGTAGTAAAAAAAAGAGGGACGCAAAAATAAAGGTCACAATGGCAGAGAACAATATTAACACCGAAATGTCGCGTGCACAGAAATACCTCTCTCCCGAAAGGAAGTGAGTGAGCTATCTGATGAAGTGGAGTTTTATACAACAATAATCTATAAATTTCTATTGACTTCTTCTATACTTATACTTCCTTTTCTCCAGTATATGTAAATAGACAAACAAACAAACACATAACATAACATTCACCACATATTCTCCTATTCGTTCCTCTTTTTATACTTCTTATTCGTGACTTCTACAAAATTTCATTGTTCATTTCTATTCATCATTGACTAATTTATCAACATTCACCCATTTTAAAATTTCTTGAAAATCACCCGTGAATTTTTTCCCTTCGTCGATTCATCGCTGACGTGCCCTTTTCCCCAGGCAGAGCTGAGCTAAGAAGGATTTATCATCTGTTTCTCTCGTCTCTCTCGTTCTCTCTCTCGCAATCTCTCTCTCTCTCTCTCCCCTCTCTCTCTCCTCGCAGTCTCTCTCTCTCTCTCTCTCTCGTCTCTCTTCTCTCTCTCTCTCTCTTCTCTCTCTTCCTCTCTCTCTCTCTCTCTCTCTCTTCTCTCTCTCTCTCTCTCTCTCTCTCTCTCTCGCTCTCGCTCTCCTCTCTCTCTCATCTCTCTCAGATCTCTCTATATTATACATCTCTCAGATTCTGTATCCTCTCTCTCCCTCTCTCCCCTCCCTCCCTCTCCCTTCTCTCTCTCACTGATTCATCGGCAAAGAACAAATACACAGCAGGTATTCTTGGCAGGCGAAGACATCGACGGCGGCAGTAGCGTCTTGGCCTCCGCGCTTGGCCCGCGTCGGCTTGTCAATGGGAAGAAAAAACATTCATGGGTGGTTGAGGACGGAAGGGAGGGGGGGGGAAGGGGGGGGAAGGGGGGGAAGGAAGGGAGGGGGAGGGCAATGAGATGGGATGGGATGGGAGGGGGGGAGAGGAAGGGGAGGTTGTGAGAGGGGAGGGAGTTTTTGAGAGAGATAGAGATAGATAGATGGAGAGAAAGAGAGGGGGGAGGGAGGGAGGGACAGAGGAGAAGGAGGGAAGGAGACAGGAGAGGAGAATAAAAAAATGACAAAGACAGAGAGAGTAGGGGAAAACGATCAAGAAGAGCTAAGCCTTCTGAGAAGCCATCAGAGAGGAAATAGCCGACCTTCGTCCTTCCCCTCCTCTTTCTGCCCAAGACTTCCGCCCTGGACAGCCCTCTCGAAGAAGCCGCTGCTCTCTCCCGAATGCATAAGCAACAGACGATAAGAATAGGGGAAAACAGCCGAATACTGAGAAAGACGGGGCTTTAAGACTTCCCTTTCCTTCTTCCCCCTTTTCCACTTTCCCTTCCCTTTCCCTCTTCCCCTTTCCACTCTCCTTTCCTTTCCCTCTTTCCTTTTTCCACTCTCCTTTCATCTTCTTCCCCTTTTCCATACTTTCCCACTCTCCTTTCCCTTTCTTCTTCCCCTGTTCCACCTCTCCTATCTCTTTCCCTCTTCCCTTTTCCATTCTCCTTTCTCTTTCCCTTCTTGCACTCCAAGCACTTTCTCTCCTCTTATCTGGCCCCTCTCCCCTCTCCCCTCTCGTCTTGCGCCACTCGACCGTCCCCTCGGAATCGGGAACAGTCAAGAACCTCAAAGGAAATAGAGTTAGCAGGCGCGGTTAGCATCGTCTCACGAGATGGTTGGAGGAGGAGAGATAACGAGGAGAGGAAAAATCATAAATAGACAAGAAGAGAGGGAGGATCAAACAAGAAACAATAAAAAGGAAGAAATAATAAGAGAAAACAAGCACAAACAGAAGGAACTGGGAGAGACACACACACACATCTTGAGTGGCCTTTGACGGCCTCCGAGGAACAGATCTTGCCCTTGTTCCCGGCGATAGAGCACGCCTCAAAGCGGGCCGCAGGTGTGTCCCCGGGAACTCCTCCTCCTCCTCCAGCCCCGCCCGCACCTCCAACTGAAATCATTTCTCCTTCCTCGGGCAATGACTTCCTCTTGAAACCCTCTTTCGACACAAATTACAGACACATCAATGAAATGAGTGTTGCCGTGACGTCACACCGATTCAAGTGTCCCTGTGACGTCACAGTGACACAAGTGCCAAGTGAGGCGACGCAGACACACCTGCCGTAGACAGTGTAAACAAAACGCGTGACCGAACGACGCTCGAGGGGGACCAGGACGCCAGGAAAGTAGGAAAAGCGACATCCGATCGACTGAAGTGAGCGAAATGCGATCGAATGCTCCGTCACGTGGCGGGGTTCTGGCTTCAAACATATGTGACGGGCACTTCTCTCTCTCTCCCTGTCTGTCTGTTTCTGTGTCTCTCTCTTCTGTCTCTCTCTCTCCTCTGCCTCTGTCTCTGTCTCTCTCTTCTCTCTTTCTGTCTGTCTATCTTATCTTCCGTTTTTCTCTCTCTTCCTCTTCCTCCCCCCTCTCTCTCTCTCTCCCTCTCCTTCTCTCCCTCCTCTCTGTTATCTACACACACGCCATCCGGTCAGTGATTCTCTTACGCCCATACTCATCATCACCGCTATTTTCGTGCTTTTGCTAATTCTGGAGCATTTACCGTAAATCCGCCATCTGAATGCGGCCTAATACGACAGACACACCCGCCTCGCTCGGCCCACGTCACGCAGCAGATAAACTGGTGCATCTGGACTACGCCTCCTCCCCTCCCCTCCCATCCCCTCCCCCCCTCCTCTCCTCCCCTTCCCGTAGCCTTTCCATCCCCTGCTCCCCTGCTCCCCCTCTCCCTCCCTCCCCTCCCTCCTCTCTCCGGAGTCTTTCCACCCCCTACTCCCCTCCCGGCCGCCCCCCTTCTCCTTCCCATACCCCTGCACCCCTTCTACGTTAAGACTTTCCTACAGCCTACGTGTCTGAGAGAGAGAGAGAGAGAGAGAGAGAGAGAGAGAGAGAGAGAGAGAAGAGAAGAGAGAGAGAGAGAGAGAGAGAGAGAGAGAGGAGAGAGAGAGAAATGGCACCAACCCAAAACCCAAGAATCAAGACTTGGGTCAACGGCGTACCATCCCCCTCCCCCTCCCACTATCCCCTACCCCTACCTACCCCTACCCATTCCCACCTCCGCTTTCGAGTCTCGCATCGCACTCGCTCGACCGTAACTCGACACGGCGGCTTCGCGCGGCGTCGACTGTCCGAACAAACAACAACGAAAAAAGCAAATGAATAAACAAGGACAGCGACGTGACACGCCCCCCTCTGCTGCCCCGGATGAAAGCCACCTGCCATCGGCTACCCCTTTCGTACCCCCCCCATCCCCTCCCTTATACCCAAAGCCAGAGAAGTTACTAGGTGGACTTATATTACATGAGCAAGTTTATTTACGTACATCCCTACAGACTACACAAAATTGATCGGCACGAAGATAAATATACATACATACAAACAGAAATACAAAAAATATATAAGCATAAAACAAAACATACATACAAAGAATTACACAAACAAATGTTAAACACAAGACAAACAACTACAGATACACACACACACACACACACACACACACACACACACACAAGGATTAATCCTTCACGACGTCAGGTTGCGCGACAGGTACAACAGGTATATTCCCATTGCCTAATCAGAAGAAAACACTCCCACTTACACCTGCAACAATCTATTATTATGCAACATCATGTTTTTTTTCTTTCGTTTTTTCTTTTATTGTCTACACGTCATATGATTCAGTCTTTTTTCCCAGTATATAAACATAATAACGCAAAATAAACACATAAATCAATAATCAATTAATTGAATAAACGGAAAGGTGAATAACGAAATATATACGAATTTCTAACACACAATCCACAATCCACTAACTATATCCACACGCTAGTCCGTCTCTTCGCCAATGCAAGTCCACCCTGTTTTTTTCGCAAGAGTCTTTCCAAAACAAAGAACAACAAACAAACAAAAACAAACCACGCAGCCACCTTCGACCCCGCTAAGAACACTCAACTGTTCTTGACTCGACCGTCTTCTGCGCGTCGGGGTTCGACCCCACCTCTCCCCTCTCGACTCCTCCTCCTGCTCCTTCTGCCTTCCTTCGTTATCCTTATCAGTATCATTATCATCATATATCTGGCTTCTTGACTCCTCCTGTTCTTTATTCTGCCTGTATTCGTTATCATCATCATTATCGATAGCATCATTATCATCATTATTATGCCTATGCACTCTTCACTCCTCTTTCTGCCTCTTCTGACTTTCCATTACCATTATCGGTATCATCATCTATTTACTTATTATATTATGACTATCATTATCGTTATTATCAGTGTTGTTGCTGTTGTTGTCGTTGTGTACCGTTATCGCTATCACCATCAGCATCATCTTGCTTCCCCTGCCCTCGCTTCCTCCCACACCTCCCCAATCCCCCTCCATCTTCCTCCTACCCCCTCCCACACACACACACACTCCCTCCCTCTCGCTTTAATTCACTCTCATCTCCTTTTAAACCCTTTTAACCCCTTTTCACGCCCCTTTGAGGCTGAACTTCCCACCTCGCGCCCCAGCTGTACATTCCTGGGTCCGAACCAATGATAAAAAAGGGTTGCGTTCCGGCTCCTATGGGTCAAGTCAGCCTTCAAAGACCTGAAACTGCCCTGAACGAGCCACCGGGTCCCGTTGGCCCTGACGGCAAGCCCTGGCAACCAAGGATTTCCATTAACCCCTTCTCTTGAATCTGGCCTATAGGGCTAGAATGTCCAAGTATATA
>NW_020871596.1:45000-48174 GCF_003789085.1 Penaeus vannamei | reverse complement strand
AATCTCGTGTTCTGGCATGTGGACTGCGCTTGTTGCCTTTTCAATTTCGCTCTAACTTCTCTCGTTATCTTCTCTTTCCGTCTCTGATTCTCGCACTCCATCACTCTCCTATGTTTTCTTTTTTTTCATTTGTATCCTCATTTTTTTTCTCTCCTTCTCTCTCTCTCCCTATCTTTCTATTTTTTCTTTTTATCCCTCCCTCCCTTTCCTTCTCCCACTCTCTCTCTTCCCTCTCTTCCACTTTCTCTTTATCCCTCTCCTCTCTCCATCTCCCACTCTCTATCTCTCTCCCTCTCTTCCATTTCTTTTCATCCCTCAATCTCTCTCCTTCTCCCACTCTCTATCTCTCTCCCCTCTCTTCCTTTTAACCTCCCTCTCATTCTCCCACTCTCTCTCTACCCTCTCTTTCATTTTCTCTTATCCCTCTCTCTCTCTCTCCCTCTCTTCCTTTTTTTTTATTTCTTTTTATCCCTCACTCTCCCTCTCTCCTTCTCCTGCCCCAAAATGGGGAAAATACACATCGCTTCCATCCTAATAACCCTTAAAAGAAAACCCTACGAGCTCCTACCTGGCCGAGAAGGGAACCCCACCCCCACCTTCCTGATAACCAACCCCCCCACCCCCACCACACCCCACCTTCTATTTTCCCTCTCAGGTGAGGCAAAAAGCAGGCTTCCCGCAGATGGCAATTTTCTCTGGCCTTTCATATTTGTTTTGTGATTTTCGCTTATGGTGAGGTGGGGGTGGGGGGGGGTGTGGGTGTGAAAGAGGGAGGGAAAAAGGGGGGTAGGGGATAGGAGGGAGGGAAGGAGGGTAAGGTTGAGGGGAGGCGGGGAGGGAGGGAGGGAAGGAGGTAAGGTTGAGGGGAGGGAGGGAGGTAGGGAAGGAACGAAGGAGGGGAGGAAGGGAAGAAGGGTAGGATAGAGAGAAGGGAGGGAGACAGGGGAGAGAAGGGAGGGGGGCAGATACATAAATAGATAGGAAGATAGAAAAAGAGAGACTAAAAAGGAGGGAAGGGAAGAGGAAAGCAGCAAGGGAGGAAGAAAGAGGAAGAGATAAAGAGTGAAGAGGGAGGGAGAGACGCAGGGTGGAAGAACAAGTGAGGGGAGCGGGAAGGTAGTGAAGGGAGAGAGAGGGGAGAAAGAGGAAAATGGAGAGAGAGGGGTGAAAGGAGAGGGAGATGGAGAGAGACAGGAAAGAGGAAGAGGGAGATAGGGGCAGAAAGAGGGAGAGGGAGAGAGAGGGAGAAAGGAGAGGGAGAGAGAGGGGGAAAAGAGGAGGAGATAGAGGGGAGAAAGAGAGGAGAAAGACGGAGAGGGAGATAGAGGGGAGAAAGAAGGAGAGGGAGAGAGAGGGAGGAAGCGGGTGGAAGGAGGGAGCAGGAGAATTAACAGAGTAAAAAAAAAAAATACAAGAATGGCTTCTTATATATATCTCATGGTCCAAGGACAACATATATTGGAAGCCATTCCTACACAACACTCGAGGCCACATTGAGAACCGTCTAAGCCACGCCACAGCCCAAGCCAGGCCACGAAGCCACCACAAGTCCTCCAGGAGATTTACATTCTGACACCACGTTGAGGAGGAAGCCACCCTCGCCTCAGAACTCAAAAAACCTGACACCCTTTAGAAGGCCGAGCGCTGACCTCCCCAACCCAATCACGTGATCACTGTGAAGCTGACCCCCTCCAGAGACAAAAGGTCATCAAATCACATATTTTTCCACATTGTCTATAACCGGCGTCTCCCATGCCCTGTCCTCGCCCTCAGGAAGGAGTCTATGTCCTGCCCTTCGCTTCTGGAGGACTTGACCTGGAGCGGAGCAGGTTTACTCTCAAGGGAGAAACGTCATCAGTTGATAATGATAATGATAATATTAATGATGATGATAATAATGATAATAATTATAAAGATGATGATAATGATAATGATGATGATGTCTCCCTGCTAAAAACAGGCCGTTATGAAAAAGTGAGAAAGAGAATAGATAGATACAGAGGTAAATAATTAGAGACAGATATTTTGAGACAGATATATAGAGATAGATAGATATATAATATATATATAATATATATATATAATAATATATATATATATAATATATAATATATATATATATATAGAGAGAGAGAGAGAAGAGAGAGAGAGAGAGAGAGAGAGAGAGATAGGGAGAAAAGGGGAAAAAATGAGAGAGAGAGAGAGAGCAAAGAAAAAAAAATCAAGATACACGCACCTTCATCCCTTTAACCCTTTCATTCCTCCATCATCATTCCCTCCCCCCCCTCTTCCCTCCTAATCATTAATCTCCCCTTCCCCCCCTTTCCAACAACCAATACCCCCTACAACCCAACCCCTTCCCCTCCAACCCTACGCAACCTACCCCCTCCCCTAACCCCCCTCCCCTCTGCCCCCCCCCCCCCCCCTCCCCACCCCACCACCCCCTACCCCTCTGCCCCACCCCACCCACCCCACAGCAACCTGGCCTACGTACGGTGACCCGCCAATCAGTCAGCCAATTTCTTTTAAATTGAAAAACTCGACATAGGAATCACATCACAGACTACCTGCGCCGATCCGCTGATAAACAGAAGTAGGAAAAAAGAGAGAAAAATCACCTTTTTTATCTCTTCTCTTCTCTTTCTTTCTTTTTCTATTTCTGCTTCATCTTCTTCTTTTTTCATCTTCTTCTTTTGCTTCTCCTTTTTCACCATTTTCTCCCTCTTTGTTTCCTCCTTTCCCCTCCCCTTCTTCTTCTTCTTCCTCTTCTACTCCATCTTCATCTCCTTCTCCTTCTCCCTCTCCTCCTTCTTCTCGCCCCATTGCTTTTTCACCACTTTTATCCCCTCTCTTTTTCCTCCTCTTCTTTTCACTCTCCTTTTCTTTCTCTTCCTCTTCCTCCTTCCTCCTTCTCCCCCCTCCTTCCTCCTTCTCCCTCCTCCCTCCTCCTTCCTCCACCCACCACCACTCCCCCACCCCCTCCTCCCCCTCCCACCTCCACCCCCTCCTCCTCCCTCTCCCACTCCTTCCCCCCCTCCCCTCCCCCTCCTCCTTCCCCCATCCCACCTCTCCCTCCTCCCCTCCCCCTCCTCTCCCACCTCTCCTTCTCCTCCTTCCCCTTCCTTCATCACCATCATCTTCTAAACTTTCCGGCCTCGATAACGTCCGGCCGAG
>NW_020871596.1:15000-40000 GCF_003789085.1 Penaeus vannamei | reverse complement strand
AGTTGAAGTCACATGCAAGCGTCCGGACGAGAAGTTCCCCGATGGAGCCATCGCGCCACGAAATGAACCAACGGAGCCGTGACTGACAAGTGTCAGCGTCAATCCGGGAGGTGTCAGCACCCGTCACTCTCGAGCCGCACGGGGACACTGCCTGCCCTCACCTTCTCCACAGCTATGGCACTTGGGGCACGTGTCCGAATCCTCTCGAGCGCATCCTTTCCAGCCCGACGCATCCCGATCCGAACGCACTAACTACGGCGTAATCAACGTCACGACCAACGCAAATGAGAACAGAAATCCCCTGAAACTAAACCAAAAAATCCTCCTCCTCCTCCTGCGCACCAATCCAAAAATTCAACCAAAATTAAAATACAATTTAAGGCCAAAAGACAGGAGTCCGTAGGATGGGGTTGAGACGGAGATAAAGGACTTATCGGGATGTTTCCTCTGCTCCGCCGCCGCTATTACGAGCGCTGGCTTTCCCTCAATGAACGGACAAGAAGAAGAAAACGGGAGAAACATACTCGGATCGTGCATGCAGCAAGTATTTTACAATATATATATATATATATAAAATATACCACACACATATATATGTATATAGATATAGATAAGGTAGATATACATATCAATCTAAATCTTAACCATGTGTCTATCTATTCTTATCAATATCTCTCTCGCTCTCTCTCTTTCTCTCTCTCTCTCTCCATGCAATATATATATATATATATATATATATATATATTATATATATATATTATATATATTATATATATATTTATATATATTAATATATATATTATATATATATTATATATTATATATATAATAATATAAATATATACATATATTTATATAATACATAAAAAAAGAAAAAAAAAATATATATACATATAAGTACACACACACACACATACACATATATATGTATATGTATATATGTATGTATGTATATGTATGCATGTATATGTATATGTGTATATATGTATATATATATATATATATATATATATATATATATATATATATATATATATAATATATATATATATATATATATATATATATATAACATATATGTACACACCCACACACACACATACACATATATATGTATATGTATACATATATGTATGTCTGCATGTATATGTATTTATATATATATATATATAATATATGCATACATACATATATATACATATATATATATATATATATATATATATATATATACATATATACATATTTTTTTTTCTTTCTTTTTATTCCTTTTTTTTACTCTGAAAAGTTTACTGACACATAAGCTCAATAAGTCCCTGTGTGGGCTCACATTTCACAAAGAGAGAGAGAGCGAGCGAGAGAAGAAGAGAGAGAGAGAGAGAGAGAGAAGAGAGAGAGAGAGAGAGAGAGAGAGAGAGAGAGAGAGAGAGAGAGAGAGAGAGAGAGAGAGAGAAGAAAGAGAGAGAGAGAGAGAGAGAGAGAGAGAGAGAGAGAGAGAGAGAGAGAGAGAGAGAGAGAGAGAGATACCGAGTGAAAGAGAAGGAAAAAGAAAAGGAAAAAGATGGAAAGAAAAGAAAAAACAGAAAAGAGAGATAAACAGAGGAAGGGGAAGAGGTAGACAGACAGATCGACAGACAGACAGGAAAAAAGAGATAAATAGTAAACCAGCCAAACAAAACGAACATTTAAACCCCCTTATTAGCATCACCACCTCCAGGAGTCAAGCAAAGCGATAAGCGAAAGTGGCGAAGGAAAAACACCCTTATTGCACAATCACCGAGAGAACAAAACGAGATAACAGCGTCCTGTTAGCGAGAGAGGAAAACGGTGGGGGAGGGGAGGGGAGGAGGGAGTACATGGGAGGGGAGGAAGGAGTACATGGGAGGGGGAGGAGGGAGTACATGGGAGGGGGAGGAGGGAGTACATGGGAGGGGGGGGAGGGGGAGGAGGGTGGGAGGGGAGGAGAGGAGGAGGGAGTACATGGGAAGGTGGGGGGGGGGGGGGCGGGTATTCCGGAAAAAAAAATTAAGATTTATTTAACGTTTAGGAAGGTAAGTGTTTCTGAAGTGAAGATTAAGAATTACGTTGATAATTATAATCATTATAGGATATTATAAGACGTTTTATGATAAAAATCGGGATCTTATCTTTCAATTTATTCTAAACAAATGAAATTACAAATACATTAACGATAACTTCACTAAAACAGCGGATGTTATTTAATCCATTAACTTATAACTATAATTAATCCATTTCAGATCTTCGTTTTACCTAATTACTATTTTCTCTAATTCTGTAATTACAACATTTATCATCTTTTCTTATCACTTTGTTTTGTTTTTTCCTCTTGCAGTTTTACGTTTAATTGCGTTATCGTGTTGATAACATATGTTTCTTAACATTTTTTAAAACTTTCTTACTTTCTCTTCATTTTCCATCTCAGATCTGATGATTAATCCAAATAACCTAATAGTGATAATAGTGATGATGATGATGACGATGATGATAATGATGGTGATGATGATGATGATGGCGAATGAATGATGATGATAACGATGATGATGATAATAATAAAAATAATGATAATAATAAAAGGTAATGATGATGATAATGATAATAATAATAATAATAATAATAATAGTAATAATAATAATAATAGTAATAGTAATGATAGTAATAACAATAATAATAATATAATAACAATAATATAATAATAATAGTAATAATAATAACAATATAATAATAATAATAATAATAAATAATAATAATGATAATGATAAAATAATGATAATAATAATAATAATAATAATAATAATAATAATAGTAATGAGAGTAATAACAATAACAATAATAATAATAATAATAATAATAATATAATGATAATAATAATAAAATAATAATAATAATAATAATAATAATGATGATGATGAGATAATAATAATGATAATAACAATAATAATGATAATAACAATAATAACATAATGATGATGATGATAATGATGATGATTGATAATAACATAATAATAATAATAATAATAACCATAATAAATAATAGCAATAATAAACGAGAGGGAAATTTCTGTTAACTTTCACAAACGTCAAAATAAGAAACAATAAAACATCCAAAAACACACAAAAGAGACGACCACGACTATCCCACCAACACACACTCGAAAAGCAAGATCACAAAAACACAAAATAAACAAGACCTCAAAATACACATCTCTACGGATTCTAAATCAATTAAACAGATAAGTGATCGCTCCAATCGAAGCCGGAATCACTTGGCGAATCACAGCATCAATAACCACTTGGCGGTCAACAGTTATCAGAGAAACAGTTCATCTAACAGTCATGAAGTCGGTCGTTAACATAAATGGCAGAAAATTAGTTGTTCGGCGCATGGTAAGTGGTCTTTCGGCTCAGTTGCCACGTCGTGTTTTTTTTTTTTCTTTTTCATTATTTTTTATAATGAGTCTTTCGAGGATGTTATCTTTTATCAATTTATTTTTGGTATTTATATAATTTCTAATGTTTGTATGTTGTGGTAATGAGGTAATATTGGAAGCATTAAAAGACTCATATACATGCATACATACATACACACACACACACACACACACACACACACACACACACACACACACACACACAACATATAAACAAAAACAAACACACACACACAAAGAGCAGACACACACACAAACACACACGTAAAACGCTAAAAAGCCCTCAGAAACCAGAAATACTTCTTCAAGTGAATCTTTCCTCCTTTCTTCCTCGCCCTGCCTCAGAACTCCCTTTCTTCTTTCTTTTGAGAAGCAATATTAGGAATGAAGAGAAGAAGAAAAAAATGCATCTCCTTCCTTTGACGAATCTGCTTTCGTAGTGATAAAAGTACATGATTTCTGTTGTGATATTTTTCATTGATCTTTATCCTTATCAATTGCTACCATTATTACCATACTTCGCAACTACTGTCATTACCATCCTTCATAATTGTTGTAGACATTATGATTATCACCCTTCCTAATTGATTTTATCTTTACCATCCTTTCTAATTGCTCTAATCTTTATCATTCTTGTTTATTGCTCTTTATCTTTACCATTCTTAGCAATTGCTATTATCATTATCATCATTCGTAATTGCTTCTATCATCACCATGCTTTCTAATTGCTGTCATTATCATCATCCTTCGCAATTGCTGTTACAATAACCCTTCGTAACTGCTACTATCATTATCAGTGTTATTAATATCTTCATTATCATTTGCCTCTCACAGATCTATACTCTTTACCGTTGTATGAGGCTTCTGTTCAATTTTTTTCCCACGCATAATTTTGCAAGTCTGTGGCTTTGTGAATTCCTTGAATATACGGAGATGTATAATATTTGCGCTGAGGAATACGAAGTTCTGTTATCATATCATCAAGGGCTAGATTCACCAACATATTATCATAGAATGTTTTCATAGAATGCATGAGGAGAGAGGGAGCAGGGAGGGAGGGAGGAGAGGAGATGGCGTGAGGGAGAGAGGGCCGACGAGAGGGAAAAGGTAGGCCGAGAGATGAGATGAGGGAGAGGATGTACTCGGAGATGCGATGAGCCACGAGACATGACTCGGATGGACTGAAATGGAGCTCTTCACCGTACGGATTTGACGCCTACGCGTAGTTGGGTCAGCGACGTCTTGATGGTACCTGATCAAGAGAGCATTTCTCCAGACACAGCGGGAGTAGTGCTCTGGGGTAGCTGAACGCTGGTGTGAGAGAGCGGTGGAGCAGAGTGGATAGATTCGGACGACAGGAGCGGAGGTACAGGCATCGGACGGGGATCGATAGTGGCATAAAGTTTGTGAGGAATGAAAGAGGTGGAGGGGGAGAAGAGGAACGAGTGATGGACGCATGCGAATGAGCGATGAGAGACCGAGATATGATTCGAGAAGACGAAAGAGAAGAATGACCTGATGAGGATGAGATCAGAGAGAGAAGAGGTGATGATCGAGGAGATTCGAGATGAGATCGAGAGAGAGAAGAAGAAAAGGAAAAGAAATCAAGAGTGCAAAAAGAAAAGAAGGAAAGAAGAATAAGAAAAAAAAGAAAAACAAAAAAAAAAAAAAGGAAATAAGAATAACAGAGGAGTGGAGAGAGGAAGAGAGAGAGAGAGACGAATCGAAGAGAAAGAGAGACGAAGATGATCAAAGTCGAGAGGAAGAGAGTAAGGCTGTTCAAGAGACGATGGACAGTGATGAAGAAGAAAGAAAGAAGCAAAGTAAGGAAAGAAATAAAGAGAGGATAAAGAACATAAAAAGAGAAATAAATAAAAGAAAGAGCAAAGGAGATGGTGTGCGATTGGTCAAAAGGAAACACGTGGGAATGGAGAGAGAAAGAGATTGAGAGGAGAAAAAAAAGGGAAAAGAGAAGTGGAGGGAGGATCGAGGAAAAAAGAGAGAGAGTAGGGAGAGAGACGAGAGAGAGACGAGACGAGAGAGAGAGATGAAGAGTAGAATGAGAGAGAAGGAGAGAGAGAGAGAGGAGAGAGAGATGACAAGGAGAGAGAGAGAAGAGAGGAGAGAAGTGAGAGAGAGAGAAAGAAAGAAAGAGAGAGAAAGAGAGGGAGACAGAGAGATAACATGAGTGAAGATTTGATACAATAAGCAAGGAAACGTCAATGGTATAAACATTGGACAGGAGAATAACCAGAGCTTTATAAAATCAATGTTCCTTCTCTTACGTCATTTGCATATTGTATATCTATGTAATGATGATGATGAAGGTATGAATTAGTATCGTTATTAAAAGTAATATCATCATTGATAATTTTATCATTATAATTATGATTTTTAACATTATCTTCATCATTACCATGAATAACAATATCATTATTGTTGCTATCAATTCTATGACCATCAGAATTATCATTATCATCATTATTATTGTCATTATGATTATTGTTATCACCTTTATTATTATTACTATCATGATTATCATCATTATTAGTTTTACTATTATTATTGATATTACCATTACCGTTGTTATAATAATTATAATCATTATTATCATTATCAGCATTATTGATATCATTACCATTATAATTATCATCATCATTTTTATCATTTTCATCATCGCCATCGGCATCATCACAATTATTATAACTATCATTAATATCATCATTACAATTTTATCATTATAATCACTATCAGCATCATTACTAATTATACTTTACTATATAATTATCATCACAAATATTGGTATCATCATATTAATCATCATTCATAAGAAATTACAATCATCAGCATTACTCTTAACATTTACAATTCACAACTATTACTGTCATTAACAATCACCAAATGCCATTAATTAATACGACCCAAAGACATCACATCTATAATACACATGTCACACATGCTATACAGTAAACACACAAATGAATAAATAAATAAAAGTAAATAAATAAAAATTAAATAAATAAATAAAGTAAATAGAAAGTAAATAAAAAAAGTAAATAAACAGTAAATAAATAAAAAAATTTAAGCGACCGCGCACTCGTATGCATAGCGCTTTAGAGGTTCCCATTGAAGTGCTGGCGTGCGTGTGGTGCCGCGATCAGGGCTTGCAAGTCGAGAAGCAACACGAAGCCAACTTAAGAGGAGACAAAAAAGATCAGCTTGTCACCGTGGGAACTGGTTAAGATGTGCGTGCAATTGAGACCTTTATTGCGTTGAGACTTTTTGGCCTTTCCTCTTCCGCCTTCTTGGCTGTCTGTCTGGTTTGGGTGTCTGTCTGAATTTGTGTCTGTTTTTGTTTCTCTCGCTGTATCTCTGTCTGTCTGTCTGTCTGTCTGTCTGTCTGTCTGTCTGTCTGTCTGTCTCTCTCTCTCTCTCTTTCTCTTTCTCTTCTCTTTCTCTCCCCCTCCCCCTCCCCCTCCCCCTCCTTCCCTCTCCCTCTCCCTCTCCTCTCCCTCTTTCCTCTCCCACCCTCTCCTTCTTCTTATCCCTCTTTCCCATGTGTATGTGCGTGTCTGTGTGCGTACCTTCGTATGTATATACATGTATGTATGTATAACCATACACACCAAAAAGAATAAAGAAAAAATAGTCACAGGAAAAAAAAAGAAAAAAAAAAAAGAGGAGGACACTGAATCGAAAGGTCGTCGTTTCAATTGAAAGAGTGAAGATCTGACGTCAGGCAGTCATAGAAAACGGCAAAGAAGCGACGACGTAAACTAAAGTATTGCNTTGCCACGTCATTCTTTTATTATTATTGACACTTAAGGCATGCTGTCCTTTTTTGGTCTTGTTTGATTGCATGATAATTAATAATTACTATGAATATTATCTGCAATAGGGTGTCCATCTTCGACGTGTTTGAACTATAGACTTTATATTATTGTTGCACTTCCGAGGTTTCAAATCTCGCTTTTTAATATGTTGAAATAAAAGGAAAGTTATGAAATATTTGGAAAGATCTTTGTTTTGATGCTAACATTTTCAATTAATATCTCTTGTTAATTTAGACTGATTATAAAAGAAAAAAAAAAGAAAAATTCGTTTTGAAAGTTTTTGAAAGCTCATTCATTTTATAGCCAAAAAATTTTACAAATTCGTGGTTCAAAGTTTCAAGTTATTAATCATAGATGAGTTGATATTGCAGATAATATCCATAGTTATTTTTATGTAATCCAACAATCAAAAGAGGACGGTGCAGCATGACAATAATATTAATAAAAGAATGACGTGGCAAAACTTATCATTGATATCAGCCAAGTGCAAATGGAAAATGAAATAATTTAAGCACGTAGATACGTGATTACTAAATGTAAAATGCGCCAATACTTATTCCTTTTTATAAGTAATCTACGACCAGGAATATCTAAGGCTCATTTATTAATAATGAAACGGTTATGCAGTGCAAATAACTTTATATAAGCTAACTAACCTCTATGAATTTTGGGGTAAATATGATAACGAAAACCGTTTCGTCATTGTGTACTGCGGTGTAGTCGGTGAGAGTTTAATTTTTTTCCGTTCCATTATTTAGCATTTTCAGAGGAATAAGGTATGATGGATGTGGGTTGAAATTTGGGTTTAATTGGAGTGTTTTAGGGAAATTACATGTATATGCATATATATATTCAGTTAGAAAAAGTAAGAAACAAGCATGTCTTCATCTTTTTTTCCTCAGATTTGATTAATCTTTTTATTACCATCTTCTATTCCGATGCGTTTTATTTTGCATATATCCATGCACTGAACGCAAAGAGTCTTGAAGATTTATGTATTTAAGTGAATTGTGTACCAGAGTTGGGTAAGAAAGATTTTTGAGGAAGGGAAAAGATATCAGGAAATGAAAACCGTTGACTCATCGTTTGGAAATTATAGGCTTATCTAGACTAAATGAGGTGGCAAAAAGCTCAAAGATGGAGCGCTGGCTTTGCAAGCAAGCGGCCCAGGGTTGGCGCCAAGCCATCGTTGGCAAATTATATGCCAACCTAAACTAAATATTACTCAAACGATGATTTGAAAGGGAAAAAAATCAGGGAACAGTTATTATAAAAACAGAAGCGTAGTTTAACCTCCATATTCTGGCTAACGTAGAGAGACAAGAGTGGCGTCATTCCACTGGAATGAGTTAAGCGCGGTGTTATTGCCTTTACTGTTGTCATAATTGTCGCTGCTCATAGTGTTGTCTCAGTATTGTTAATGTTAATACCAAATAAATTCTTTATTCACTTTATTTCAGCAACACGCTTTGCTAATTTCCCATGTTTTTTTTCAGCTATCCCCTGGTAAAAAGACCGAAATCGAATTAAGCATGTACGCCATAGGTGCAGACAGGATCCATGATGGCCTCAGAAATGAACTTATGTGGTTGGGCTTCATTAGGTGAGGTTATTCTGATTGTGAATGTTTTTTTCCCACTGATTCAATATCCTTTTCTCTTCTGTTATATCCCTGTTTCCTTCTCTCTTTTGCTCTCCCTCTCTTACTCTGTCCAAGGCGTATAGCTTGAGTGTGTGAGCGAAAGCTAATTTGGATATTTTCTCAAAGAAATTCAAGGGAACACACTAAGCTACCCTTTCTCCCGCCCACAGGAGAGTGCTCACCACCTTGACCATGCAGCTCATTGTCACCTTTGGACTGGCCGCCATGTTCGTGCGGGTGCCCTCGTTCAGCGTCTACGCCGAAAACAACTTAAGGACATTCGGGTTCTCCTTAGGCGTGATGTGCGCCATGATGCTCGCCCTCGTCCACAGTGGCAACCTGAGGAAGAAGTCGCCGGATAAGTACATAGTGCTGCTCGTGGTCGCCATCTGCGAGGCCTACATGCTCGGGGACATGAGCTATTGCAAGGAGGCCCTTGACGTGACCATTGCGCTCACCATGGTGGTGTTGATGGGCCTCTCTGTCTTGGCTTCCTGGGTAAGGTGGTGGTGGAGGGAAATGGAGGGACGGAAGAAGGGAGTGATGGAGAGGGAAGGAGGGAGGGATGTTTGTGGGCGGAAAGAAAGAGGGATACATTCCAAGTATGACTCTTTTCTCTTTTTAGGTGAGAAGCTGGTGGTGGAGGGAAATAGAGGGAAGGGAAAGGTGGAGAGCTAGATAGAAGAGAGCGAAGAGGATAGGAATAATGGGGAAAAGAAGAAAGGTAGGGGAGGTTAGGAAGAAGTGGGAGAAGGGAACTAAATAGCTTTCCCTCCGTCTCATCCCCCTCTCTGTATTTTTTTTTCTCTCTGTCATGTCTCTCTTTTTCTCTTTTACATTCTCTCCTCTCTATCCCCTCTCTGCCCCTTCCCCTCTTTATCTCTCTCTTTGACATATCAACCCTTCCCTCTCTGTCTGCTTGCCTCATACGGATCCTAAGACCGGTAATACCTTATTAAATATGCTCCTTTGCATGGAAATAAAGACAGGACGTTTTTTTAAGTACATACAGATGAGCACAAGAAGCATAAAGTACATATATTGGGTCAGCGCATATTTTTGAGCTGCCATTGTGGTGTTTTCATAAAATTGTATTGTTTTTTGTTAAGAAAACGTAAAAAGGCGGAGGGTTCCCACTTCACATCTATGACCCCGGCAGTTGCCTTCCTCCTTCAGCGGACGCAGGTGTTCACTTTGTTTTCACTTTAGACACTTGGCACCCAAAGTGTCGGGTCTCTGATGGGGTTTCACATATACCTCAATAAGTCGCTAAGCCAAGACCCCTTTCATTCCCCAACACTAAGGCCTTCATCGCTAACAGTGGGCGAACCTCACAACACCTAACCCCTTACATTGAGTTTATTCTCGCTATGGTGGTGACTCCTTTGACTTCATTGTATAATACTAATATTGTTTTTCATGTTTTACTTGTGCAATTTTACTAGTGACAGTAAAGGCAATGTAGTATATTACCACAAATTAATTAATATTAGTACTTTACTTATTCACATTTTACATGAATAATGCTTCCTTTTTTCAGAAACAGTTTTCATTAATAACTCTCTTTCTCTCTTTCCCTTCTCTTTCTCTCCCTTATTCTATCTGTTTATCTGTCTCTCCCAACAGGTCAAATACGACTTCACAATGCTGGCGATCTTCGTCGTCTTCAGAATGGCCGTCCCCCAGCTGATCTTCATCCCGATAGTCATTTGGTCAAACGCGATGATCAACATGAAGTACATTACCCTGTGGGCCGTCCTCTTCGTCTTCTGCCTGCTGATCGATATGCAGCGCATCAAAGGATGGAAACATAGATCCGCCCTTCCCCCGGATGAGTTGCTCGTGGCCTTCCACTTGCACCTCGACCTCATCCACGTCTCTATGTACATCCTCGCAATCCTTGACGGAACAATGATTATAGGATGATGGTAGATGGAAGGAAGAGAAAGGTGGGGGGGGAGGGCAATGAGGAAGGGGTTAGTGACTCTCTAGGAAGGGTTGGATTGTCGAAAGGTGTTTTCTTTAATGAATTGCTGTGCGTTATTTTGATTTAAGGATGTTATTTATGAGGGACATCCTTTGAAGGAAAAAAGGAAGGAACAGGCTAAGGCGGAAGTCAACCATTTAATTCATGACGAAAGAGAGTTCATGGAAAAGGAATCAAACATTTGATTTATTTTGAATGCGAGGATTTATGGGAAAGGAGTGGCAATGGAATGGGATTGTATGTTGATAGTGCAATGGCAATGTTTATTTATTATTTTTTTCCTTTTGTGTGTAAACAAGGAAAATGGACACATGGATATTAATGATGAATCCATACATGATTATCTGTTTGTTTCAACACTATACTTTATTTATGTACACATGCGTACCTTTATCGACTATTTTACTTGTATGTCTAAGATTTAGTCTTCAGCATAAATGTGTGATGTACTGGCAATAAAACCATAAAGATACCTGGTTTTTACTACATCCCCTGCAGTTCCCGAATCCTTGGAATGTTGGAATCCAAAGATTCCTCATACACATTAGATCTCCCTGCTCTCCTTAAGTGCTATACTTCATAATTCTAATAATATCGCCGAAATTTCCGTTATCCAAGCTTGCTTCCTTTCCCCACCACAAGCTTTGCCTGGATCTGTAAAGAAAGAAAATTATGTCCCCTTTTAGGTCTCTACAAAAATGCCTTTTGGTCACTTACGACCGCCGTCTAAACAGAAAATTCTGTTGCATTATCGTGAAATATCAGCAATCTTTTGAAACAATGAATAATAGGTTGGTGGAGGATGAAGCAAGAGAAGAAAATTTCAATTCCCCAAAGAGGTGGATTTCTATGATTCCGCTCAGCCCACGATTCCTGTTCACGCTCCGCCAACTTTCCGTCGACCTCGAACTGGACCGAGCACCCAGATTGATTGACAGCGGTCGAGAGCAGTGGTGGCCAACACTACGACTCAACCGGGAATGCTGGAGGAGAGGATGGAGAGGAAATGTTCAGAGATTGACGCAGAGACCCACTGAGAAGTCTTTTGGAGCTTGTATAGCTGTAGACTTGTTTATTTTGCGGCTGTCATCACCACTACCTCCACCATCACCATCATCATAACGCCATCACCACCATCTCATCATCACTCTATTCACAATCATCAATCGCTATCATCGTCGTCACCACCACCTCATCATCACCATCACGATCTTCATCATCATCGTCACATCATTACCATCATCATTATATCGCCATCGCCACCACCACCTCATCATCACCACCATCTTCATCATTAATTGTTATCATCATCGTCACCACCACTATCACTATCCCCATAGTTATTATCATTATTGTTATTATTTTTGTGATAATTATATTTTTAGTGGTAGTAGTAGCAGCTGTATCATTATCATTATCATAATTATCATTATTGTTGTTGTTGTTGTTAGTACTGTTACTGAGATTATCTCCGTCAAGAAGGTTTTGTTTTTTAGCAGAACTCAAATAGTTATGAACAAAAAAAAGTAACGACATTTTTACCAGAGGTGTCTCAGCCCAACTTAGATGCCATTGAATTTTGGTGATCTGGATCATGATCCGGATCCTGGACGGTTAGCAGGATAACTCAAATATATTTATATATCTCTTTATCTTACTCTCCCCCTATCTTTCTGTTGTTTTTTTTTTTTTTTCATGATCCGGATTCTGTTCAGATTAACTCATAAAATTATGAACAGAAATTTGAGTTTTTTTTATCAGAAGTATGTCTAAGCCCTACATGCTATTAAAGTGTGGTGGTGATCCCGATAAAGATGAGGATCAATGATTTTTCAAAAGGATTACTTAACAACGCGGGATAGGGATACACGGGTGTCGCCAGCGTGCTCGAGAGAGGTGATTTTGATGTAATTCTTCAATCATCAACATCAAGGGGGCTGACGCCGACGGGGGCGCATAACCGCATCCACCCTTCGCTTCCACCTACGAGGATCCCTCATGGCTAGACGCCAGGCAGGGACTCGGCCCATCTCTAGTTCTTCACGGCAGGTTTGGTCGATCTGCCCAAGCTACGACTTCCTAGGTCGTCCCATAGGCCTCCTCCACCCAGGGTTGTCTCGAACAGAGACGACCTGATGGGCAGGATCATCCTGAGGAAAGCGAGCCAGGTGGCTGTATAGCCTGAGTTGGCGATCACGGATTGTGCAGATAACAGGTCCTGTGCCAATCTCACGGTGCAACCGTTGGTTTGACACATGGTCCCGCCAACAGTACCCCATGATCCGGCGCAAAGACCTATTACAAAAGGCTTCAAGACGACTGAACAGGTTCTCCTAACAAGTCCCCAAATTCCTGGACCTTGGTCTTGGGAGACCCAAAAGCTTCATTGCTAAATGCATCCAGAACCGCCACTAGGGTTTCCAAAGACAGATAGAATGGCAACACCATCAGCAAAGTCAAGGTAACCTTGATATTGCCCAGTGTTGCTCCACAATGACTTTGAACAGTAGCTCTGCCCAATATCCAGTCCATGCAAGTGTTGAAAAGAGTTGGCGCAAGGACACAGCCTTGCCTCACTCCTGAGCTAACAGGAAAGAAGCTCGACAGGCCCCCACCACACTTTACAGCACTTTCAGTACCAGTATACAGGCTTGCTATTAGTCCAATAATCCTTGTTGGAATTCCTCTCAGTCTCAGGATCGCCCAAAGTGACTCCCAATGCACCGTATCGAACGCCTTCTTGAGGTCGATGTAGGCTGCAAGCAGCCCACGCCCGAACTCACGGCGGCGCTCTACAATGACTCGAAGCGCGAGGATACGGTCTATTGTAGACTTACCAGGAGTGAATCCGGATTGCTCCAGTCTCTGGTGCCTCAGTAGATGGTCTCTCATACGTCTCAGAAGGATGTGGGCGAGAACCTTGCCTGGTATACTGAGCAGTGTGATGCCTCGGTGATTGCTGCAGTCCCAACGGTCCCCCTTCCGCTTCCAGAGAGGGATGACCACACCCCTTAACAGGTCAGGAGGAACGGTACCGGACCACCAGATGGCAGCCAGGACAGCATGTAACCCCCGTGCCATAGGTTCACCACCAGCCTTTAACAGTTCAACTGGTATGCCGCAGATACCTGCTGCTTTACCACTCTTCAGCTTGGAAATCAACCCCTAACTTCAGTTAGGGAGGGAGGGTTCTCACTGATGGGTGGATCCGGCATGGGGATCTCAACACTACCTGCATCCAAGTCAACTGTTGGTGGGTCAACCTGGTACAACTGCTCAAAATACTCAGCCCAACGTTCCCGCACAGCAACAGGATCTGAAACGATCTGAACACTTACTGAGCGAACTGCTGTCACCTGTGAAGAGGGCTTGGAGTTCAGCTTTCTCAGGGCTTGGTATGCAGGACGAAGGTCATTCACTAAGAATGGCACTCTACCTCCTCTGCAAGACTCCTAATAAACTGTTCCTTGTCCCTTCTTAACAGAGACCGAGTTCTGCGCACATGAGAACGGTGCAATTCCCGATCCCCTGTCAGACGAACCGCACGACATGCATCTGTGGCTTCCAGTGTCTCCTGCGAGATGGAATTCTGTACTGCTCTCGGGCGTACACCAATCGTATCTTGAGCTGCATCAAGCATTTCACACTTGAAGGTATCCCACAGAAGAACAGGGTCTGTCAGACTGTCGAGCATTGCAAAACGATCAGAGATTGCCTCAGCAAACCCGCGGGCACACTCCCCCTCCCTCAGCCTGTCCAAATGAAACACCCTAGGGTGATCATTTGACCGCTGGGGAGTTTTGAAGTGGACCCGGAGGGTAGCCACAACCAATCTATGGTCAGTACCACAGAACTCAGCACTCCTGTACACCCTGCAATTCTGGAGGATCCTCCAACGAGTGCTAACAAGTATGTGATCGATCTCCTTGGCTGTATTACCCGCATCACTGTACCATGTCCATCGATGTGGGTATGGGCGCTGGTACCAGGAGCCAGAAATCCTTAATTTCTGGGACCGGAAAAGGAGGCTATTCTCACTACCGGCATCAGCTCCTGCACCATGGGGAGACTCATTGCCAGCTCGATCACAGCCAGATACCGCATTGAAGTCACCCAGCACAATACGCATATATCGCCGTGGACAACTGTCTACCACAGATGTAAGTTTGGCGTAGAACATCTCTTTCACGTCAAGTTTACAAACATCAGTAGGAGCGTACACAGCAATAAGAGACATGGCGCCAAAAGATAGCTTCAATCTCAATACCATTATACGCTCATCAACAGGAGTAACCTCTACTACCGAGGGCTGGAGTATAATGGCTACTCCCTGGAGGTGGTGGCCGTCGCTGCGGCCCGACCAGTAATAGGTGTAGCCACCTACACAGGTCATGCCGCTGCCAGGCCTCCTCACCTCCGAGAGAGCAGCCACCTCAACTCTCAGCCTCCCCAGTTCCCTCGACAGTAAAGGCAACCGATCATCTTGACGCAAAGAACGGACGTTCCAAGCCCCCACCCTGACTTCCCACCTGAGGTTCAGCCTCTGGCAGTCACTCCGGGTGGATGCCACCTCTGCCACCCCCACCGACGCTGCCCTATATAAAAGGGGGTGGCGGGCTGCGTGCCTCATCATCCACCTGTGTAATTCTTCGTGTGAATATTTTTATTGCATCAGTGACCCTGTTGCCTCGGCGGAGGTATGCGCTCTCTGAGTGTTTCTAGTTATTATCATTATGATATACCATCACCATTCTTATTGTTATTATCATTATTATTGCTATTATCATCTTTATCATAATTATTACTATTATTATTATTATTACTATTATTAAAATCATTATCGTTATCATTACAATTGTTATTGTGATTATGATCATTGTTTTATTATGACTGTTGAGGATGAGGATTGATATTATTGTCATTATTGTTACTATCATTATCATTATTTTATTATTGTTGTTGATACTGTCATTATTATCATTTATTATTATTACTATTATTATATATTTTCTTTGCCCACCGGAGTTGTTTCTAGGATCATTTAAGGTTGGTACGACTATGTCAAACTTCATCAATAACAAATTGGGGCAAGTAGATCCCCAGAATTCCTTCTACGTTGCTGGAAACAAGAATTTCTACCGAGAGAGCGCCAGTATGAAGCGGTCGTTGGCTGCACTAAATCGGCGAAATCTGGAGAAGGAAGATTTGTTATGTATGAGGGAACCTGTCCAGGGATTCCAACATTCCAGGGATTCGGGAACTGCAGGGGATGGAGGTAAAATCAAGAGAGATCGCTATGGTTTTATTGGCGAGCACATCATCAGCGATAAAACAAAAAGCGGTTAATGATGCATTGTGTACATACATTATTATTTAGTCAAACAGAAAATTATGCATGGGTTCATTACTTACATCTATGTATCTATTTTCCTTATTGCCTACAGAATCACAACACCGAAAACAATCGCAGTTGCAACATATAATCCAAAACCTTGTCCACTCCCTTCCCACAAATTCCTTCCTTCAAAATATACTCTCTGTCTCAAGACAAATTTGTTGACTTTCACTTTAGCCTATTCCTGTTTTTCAGGCTATTTTTCAAAGCACATCCCTCATAAATAACATCCTTAAAACAAAATAAAGCATAGCTACTTAGGGTCATAACAGGACCTTTCGACGATGTTCCAAACCAACCCTTGTTAGAGAGTCACTAACCAAAACACAAAGACCCCTTCCTCATTCTACCCACCTCCCTTTCCTTTCCCTTTATCTACCTTCCTTCAGATCCTTAAGGGACCCTCCAACGATCGCGAGAATGTACATAAAGAGGTCGAGGAGGTCGAGGTGCAAGTGGAGGGCCGCGTAGTCGTAATAGGAGTCGTAATAGGCGGCGTAGTGGTTCCCTCGTTTGATCAGCTGGGTATCGATCACCTGTTAGGAGCTTTGGAGGGCCCCGAGGCTAGCATACATCAAGTTGATCATCGCGTTGGTCCAAAACATTATCAAAATGGTCAATATCAGGGCGAGGACGATGGATCTCATCTGTGTGATGTTAAGTTCGTTCTGTTAGGAGACAGATAAATAGGGTCAGGGAGAGGAAGAGGAGAGCGAAGGGAGGGGGGGGGGGAGATAGACAGCGAGAGAGAAATATAACTGAGCAGTTTTTAAGAAAAGAAAGGAAGCATTAATCATGTAATACGTGAATGAGTAAAGTACTAATGTGAAGTAATCTATGAATACACACTATATTGCCTTTATTGTCTAGTAAGAATGTACAAGTAAATCATGTAAAATAACATTAGCATTATATAATGAAATTAAAGCAGTCACCACCTACCAAATTGATAGGCTTTGAGAAAATCAGTGTAAAAGGCATTTTTCCTACCGAGTGAAAATGTAAAATTTCGTCTGTTTTCACCAGGAATGAGGTGTTACTCAATGATATTCAAGAAGAGAACAAACATAACCAACATACAGTATGGTGTCACGCTTTTTCGATGTAAACCATTATCCTACGTGTTTTCAAGTCAAATGATATCTCCCCCATTTCCTCTTCTCTCTTTCACCTACGCCTTCCTATTCCGCTTTCATCTACGCCCTCCTTTTCCACCTCTTCCGCTTTCATCTACGCCCTCCTTTTCCACCTCTTCCGCTTTCATCTACGCCCTCCTTTTCCACCTCTTCCGCTTTCCCCTTCTTTTCACTTCTCTTCCATCATCCGCGATTTCCTACCTTCCGCCACCTTTCTCCTTTTTATTCTCCTTCCCACTCTATTTCCTTCCTTTTCTTCCCACCCATCCTCTCCTCCTTCTCCTTGCCCTTCATTACCCTTTTCCTTCCCTTCCACCTTTCTTCTTCCCTCCCATTTCACCCTTCTCTCTTCCTTCCTTTCTTCTGTCTCTCCCTTCCCTCCATCGCCCTCCACCACCAATTTCTCACCTAATAAGCGAAAAGAGTGATTCTCGCAATCCCTCCTTTGTTTCCACCCACCTACATCCCTCCCTTCCTTCCCTCCTTTCCTCTCCGTGATTCCCTTCTTCCTTCCCTCCACCACCAGCTCCTCACACGGAAAGCGGAGGCCGTGAACACCAGCGTCAGCATCGCCGTGGCCGCAGTGGCGATGACGAGCTCCTTCTCCTGGTGGAGCGTGCTCAAGATCCCGAGCATGTACGCCTCGCAGATGGCGAGCACAATCGCCACGATGTACTTCGTCCTAAGGTTGTCACAGGAGATAAGGGCGTTCATAAGGGCGTACATCAGGCCTAAGCAGACCCAGAACATCCATAGGTTGTTGTGGGCGTGGTCGCTGAATGAGGGCACCCACACGAACACGGCCACCATTTTAAAGATGATTAGGAACTGCGTGTACAAGATGGTGTGCACTCTCCTGTGGGCGGGGAAAGTGTAGGTTAGTATTTTTACCCTTTGGCTGCTTTTATTTGTGAGAAAATATCCAAATTGAATTTCGCTTAAACATTCTTCTTTTTTCACTATAGAATGACGCAGACAGTTATCCAAACAGGGATAGAGTCAATATATAGACCTTGGACATAGTACAGATGGAGAGTGAAAGAGAGGGGATAGGCCTTGGAAAAGGGGGGACAGGGGGACCGCCTCCACAACTTTAGGATAGAGGGGGCGGTACCCAACTTCTGCCCTCCCACTCCTTAACTTTCAAGGACATTCCCTGTAAACAAGCAATGCAACTCCTTTCGTAGTTTCTAAGAACACTGACCTGCAACTGAGAGGGCAGCTACAACTGAGTCTGGCGTTCAAAATGATATAACCATTATGCCAAGTAATATCTAAATAAAAATGTCTGACATTCTAGTGCAGAATTTAATGGGTTTATCTCTTTAAAACTTAAAATCCAGGAGCTTCCGCGGGCTTTACCCTGCACCTCGCCTGGGACCTGCAGCCCCCTGGACCCGCAGCTATTTTAAAGGAACCTACTTTGCCCTCTCACCCACTTCAGAATAACTTCCTACGCGCATGAAAGGAGACAAGGATAATATAGAAGAAAAGAAATTAGAGAATCGGTGAAGAATGACATATAGACAAACAGGAATAGAGTCAAGCTATAAGCCTTGGGCAGAGTAAGAGATGGAGAGCGAGAGAAAGAGAAGGAAACAGGGATATTACAGGAGAATAAGAGAAAAAGTTATTGTATCAGTGAAAAAATAATAATAATCCGAATAACCTCACCTTTTCAAGGATTCTTCCGCGAGGGCAGCATGGCCCCTGTCTTCCATTGGGGCGTAATATGTCTTCGGTCTTTTTGCTTGGAGATAGCTGAAAAAAACGACGGGAATGAGATAAGCCTGTTGCTTAAAAAAGTAAATAAAGAATAGAATTGATAATATCAACAATTTAGTGACAATGAAACGAACAGCGATGATTATGGCAATGATGATGATAAAATAGCGCTGGTTAACCCATTCCAATGTAATGACATCGTTTGTCAAAGTATGGAGGTTAAACTACGCTTCTTTGTTGATAATAATTGTTCCCTGATTTTTACCTTGTCTTTCAGTCTATCGTTTACGTATATTGTATAGTTTACGTAGGCCTGTAATTTGCAAACGATGAATTAATAGTTTTCATTTCCTAACATTCTCTCACCCAACTGGTATATAATTCGTTTATATATACAAATCACCAAGAAGGCTATCTTTGCATTCGGTACATGAGTATATTGAAAATAAAACGCATTGGAAAGAAAATTGTAATAAAGAAATATGAAAAAAAACGATGAAGACAGATACTTATTTCTTACTTTTTCTATCTGAATATATATACAAACATATATATATATATATATATATATATATAAAAATCGTCCTAAAACAATTAAAATACCCAAATTTCAACCCTCATCATACCTTATTCCACTGAAAATGCTAAATAACGGAACAGAGAACGTAGAACCTTTGCCGACCACAGCGTAATACACAATGCCTGGGCACGGTTTTCGTTCTCATATTTATCCCAAAATACAGAGGGGTTAATTAACGTTTATTTGCACCATTTGATAATTAATAAATGAACCTAATAAATTCCTAATCGTGGTGTAGTGTTCCTCTTTTGATTTTGCTGTTGGATGACATATCAGCTATGGATATTTTATACAATAGACTGTCCATTTTCGACACACCATTTTAGTGTTGCATATAAGAAATTGAAAGTCAATTTTTAGTATGCTGAATAAAGGCATTTTGATGCTAACCTTTTCAAGGAATATCCAGTTATAATTAAGATAGACTTGTTAAAAAAAGGGAAAAAATCAGGTTTAAAGACCCATTGAGATCTGATTTTTTCTCTATTTTTAAAGCTTTATTTCATTATCGTAAATATCCTTTATGAATTCGTGGTTCAGATCTTTAAATCATTAGTCATAGATGATCGGATCTGATTAAAAGGAAAATCCGGGTGAGAGGAGACTTATGAGAAATTATAGGAAAAGGGTTCGAATATTAAGCAAAATATATAAAGGGAACGAATTCAGACATCTCAGAGCGGTCCGAAAACCTCTCATTGGCGAAGAGAACGAAATGGCACTTTTAAGGGAATGGGAATTTGCTAAATGTAATGGAAATTTCTAGAATGTTCCATATAGTTTTACGGTCTGGACATCTGCTAGTGTGGCGAATTGCTTTACTTTTATGAAATATGTCCAAGCAGCGGATTGAGGTGATGTAGGCCTACAATTCTATTATGTGTTCACTTTTCTTTGTCTTCATTTCCTTTTGTTAAATTGCGTGAAATATTTGACCGCATATTAAAATGAAAAAAATATGAAAGGAACGGCCATTTCTAGTTACAGGTAGAATAGCACGGATAAGTGAATGTATATATACCAATTATATATATGTATGTATGTATATATATATATATATATATATATATATATATATATATATATATATATATATATATATATGTATGTGTGTATATGTGTATATATATGTATGTGTATGTATATATATATATATATATATATATAATATATATATATAATATACATACATACATACATACGCGCACACACACACACACACACACACACACACACACACACACACACACATATATATTATATATATATATATATATATATATATATATTATATATATATATATATATATATATATATATAATAATATATACACATTTATATACATGTACATATTATATATATATACATATATGCATATTATAAGAGCCGGAATGTGGGTCCTACCAGAGTTGGTAGATAGCGAGCTTAGGTTAAGGTAGATAACCAAGATGTCTTAACTCTTTACTGAATAAGATGTTGGAGTGCGGCAGCTCCTCGGCGAGGTGTTGCTCCTTGGCCCCCGCAGGGAGTCTGCCTGATTCCTATACAATGTCTAAAGATCGCACCAAGTCACGTTGTTAGCATGTGACGACCGGTGATGAACAAGCAAGCGTTACAACAATACATAGCTCTTGTGGAAGAGATAGACAACACAACATTGGAATGCTGGTGTGGCAAGAAGAGGAATAACAGGGGAAGCAATGCTCAGGCATATACATATGTATATATGTGAAGATACGTATGTGACAAACATGTAAGATATATATACATATATATAAATATATATATATATATATATATATATATATATATATATTTATATATATTATATATATATATTGTAGTGTGTGTGTGTGTGTGTGTGTGTGTGTGTGTGTGTGTGTGTGTGTGTGTGTGTGTGTGTGTGTGTGTGTGTGTGTGTGTGTGTGTGTGTGTGTGATAGATAGTGTGCTATGTGAACAGCGTATTGTTAAGGATTACAGAGGTTTTGAAGTATATCTGTAACACAATGGGCATGATTGCCACAATACAAATATACAAATTTTTATAGTATGTTATGTGCAGTATTTAAGTACTGAGATACTTTATCAATATGGTCGAGGATCGGCTTGAACTGCGAGTGTTTGCCTGTATGTATTGCATGAACATTGATGGTGCCTTTTTGACCTTGCAGAGCACACACGCACATTTACACCCCTTATAGTAAGAGAGAATTGAGGGGAAGGAAAGTAATTTTCCTCCTAATTTTGCTTCAGCTGCAAATGATAGCCTTAGCCTATTCCTTCTGCAGGCTATTTTTCAGAGCATGTTCCTCATACATAACATCCTTAAGACAAAATAACGCACAGCAATTCAGGTTCATAAGGGAACTATTCGACAGTGTTCCAGTACAACCCTTGGTTGAGAGTTACCAACTAAAACGCATAGACTACCCTTCCTTATTCTCTCCCTCCCTTTTATCTGCATTTCCATAGCCTTTGTCCTCAATGCTCCAATGGTCAGGAGAAGGACCCTACTGAGGTTGTTAATGTCGAGGTGCAAGTTATAGGCCGCCAACAAGCAGTCATTCGGGGGGAAAGACGATCGATTTGGTGGTTCCCTCCTTTGGTACGGGAAAGGCTAGATCAGTAGCAACTCGAGGAGGTGGTGAAAATTTAACCATTAAAATCATTATTTACTATCTTTTTTGAAAACTGAAAAGACCAAAATGATCGACCATATTCACAAAGCATCCGTGACTTTTGTGACGTCATCGAAATAAACCCCATGTGTTTTTTTTTTTCTTCCAAAAATAGAATCAGACGCCATGACACCTTGAGTTGCAACTGATCTAGCCTTCTCCCCTTTGGTAGGCTGGGTACTGACCCCCGAGCTGAAGCAGGAGGAGAGGACCCCGCACCACGCGATCATCGCTTCGACCAAAGGGCTTCCAAAAAAATAAACGAAGAAATCTAGCTAAATTTTGAATAAGAACAGGGTGATTGTCTAGAGTTAGCCTGGTGTTCGGCATCTTCCTGTGTGAAAAAATACCCAAAGTAATCTTTCTTGTGGAAAACTTGAAACCCCACTGGAAGCCCTAGTTAGGAATTATATCCAGTGCCAATTGGGTGTGATTTGCCGAGAAATCTGCATTATTGCCGGAATGCCTAAATGCACAATCATCAGTATACAGTGCGTATTTAAGATTCCGAGGGGGAGCTGGTAAGATGTCATTGATCATACACAGAAATGATGTTGGTGACAAGACTCCCTTGCGAAACTCCGTTTGCCTAGACAAAAATGCCCGAGAAAGTGACATTGTCAGAAAACAATTTTGACAGCAAAAGTTATGTCAGAAATGAGGTTGTGGGTGAAACATGTAATTTTCCACGTATTCTAGAAACAAAGTTTTTTGAGTAGGCCATAACAGCATGTCATGCTGTGGTCTTTTTCTCTGTCTAAAAATATTGAAATAAAAAAAGATACTTTTTGGCATTTGCCCCTTGAATATAAGTGTCCAGGTTTACTAGTTGATCAATAGTTTAGCGTCCCTGCACTGCTCGACTAGTAAATTTCTGGAATCTTAAAAAGGAAATAGCCTACTCTCGAAAATTCGTTCTATGTCCTTGCATAAGCAACTTGCCAACGCAATTGGGCGAGAGGAGCTGGTAGGTTTGGGATTTCCCCCTTTCAATTCGGGAATGATGTGGGCGAAGTGCCATGAGTTTGGAAAAGCCTGGCTTTATCCAACGTTGTCATATTCAGGGAGTTTATTTAAAGTTAAAAACACAGTCCAGTTTTCGTCTGCACATTTCCGTCCTTCTAGACCATATAGTCTGGGAGTGGAGTGGTCACCACAAGCACTGGGATGAGACTGAGTAATCACACACAACACAAGCTGAACTATGGGCAATACTGACGGCACTTAAACAGATTGAAATCATTAATAAGGATTCTTACTTCTTTGTGGACAGCTGGGGAACACTGGACTCACTTAACAGCAAGAACCACGTGTTTGGCCACATAGTTGGCGAGTGTCGTTTGATAGATCATAGGTTGCGAGGGCAGGGGCGTGTGATTACATTTGTGTGGATCCCTTCGCATGTAAGTGTCACCTTCAATGAAGCTGTTGATGAGATCGTCAAGGGGGCGACCAGGAAGCATGAGGTAGACATTCAGTGCATGCGGACTCTTAAACAGGCAAAGAGCAATATCAAGAAGATACAGTTTGACTATGACGAGACCAGGAAGGGCTAAGCGATTAGGAAAAGTGATCCTCAGACACTATATGCATCTAGCGACGAACACAGACTTTGCTTATGGTAAGGGCAAGAGCAAATGGAAAGACAGTGTGTACATGAGGATCAGGCTTGGATATAAATACTATTGGGAGTTCCAACAAGCGAAGAAGAAAAAAATGCAGGGTGTGTAGTTTACCTAGATCACATACATTGATGCATTATATATTATAGTGTCTATGCTTCAGACACATACAAATGCGGAGATAACAGGTTTACCTGAACAGGTTGTATGGATGATTAGGAACGGTCAGGCATTCGAGATTTTGAAGAGGTAAAGGCAATTTGCACCAATATCATATACATACCTCGCAAATATGCACACGTATGTAAGCTGTTACTCCTGCTGAGACTATAATGTCTCCTACTTTGCTGTTAATGACTGGTGTATGTTTGGCATCATTCTATTGAAACACAATCATTCCCCTTGACAATTCATCTCTTCTCCGGGATTACAATTATATATTGCACGCGCAATTTTTTGTGCGCTGTATTTGATTATGTAAGCCCAGGAGGGGACTTATCTGGATGAGGGTGGGAGTGTTATATCACCTTACCGATATGTAAGCCAATGATTCTGAATTCTTGTAATTCTTTATAATTTAAGTGTATTTATTTTTAAATATTATTATACCTAAGTTTTGTATATGAATTGTGAGCCCGCACAGGGACTTATTAAGTAAGGGTGATGATAACCTAAGTTACCTCATCCTTTTGAAATGTAATTTTACTTTTGTCTCAATAAACGTGTCAAAGTCAAAAAGTCTTGGTCCTTCATGATCCCCAGAATTTCGCTTTCTTCCATCGTCCTCAAATCCCCGTGAAAAACTTTTCTCTTACAGGTATTTGGACCAACAGGAGTAGTTTAATTTGACTCAGAGATCATGAATTTGCGTCAGCCTAAGTAAATCCTTAATCTGGGAGTAACATCGTAGTTTTTCAAGGAGGTTTTCCATCTCGTAATTTTTCAGACAA
>NW_020871596.1:0-5000 GCF_003789085.1 Penaeus vannamei | reverse complement strand
TAATGATAATAGTAATAATAATAAAAAAACAATAATAATCATCATCATAAGAATAATGACACTAATGGTGATAATAGAACGAAATAATGATAATAACATGTAAATAATAATAATAAATAAAGGAAGATAATGATCATGATGATGATGGTAAGAAAATTATAATAATAATAATGATAAAAATCATATGAATGACAACGATAAGGCGCCTTAACGATCTGACATAGAGCAAGGAAAGCGTCATATTGGTGGGAGTGAAGGCGCCTTAGGTTAAGCCAGGGGGAGAGCAGTCTATAGCGCTTTACGGCGGGCGGGAAATCAACACTTTAAATTAAGGCCTCCAGCTTAACTTAAGGCTCTTTTGAGAATCCGGCCCTAAGATGCCAATTTTCTGTAGCAGCATTTAAGCCGTCTTCTAAGCATTGCACGGGAAAGAAAACGGTTATGACCAATAATACTGAACCATATCTTAAAGGATGGATATTAGATTAGTTAGTGGTTCTTTGATAAGATAAAAATTTCTTATAATATTTTTTATTCTTAAGGGAAGTCTATTGGCTAGTTGGAGGGAGGGATGGAGAGGAGGGGGAGGGAGGGATGGAGAGAGGGAGAGAAAGAGATTTATATAGCAAAATATCATTTAAATGATATTACTCAAAAGTAAAATTCAACAACATAAAATGCACCCGCATCTTTTTATAGAAAATGCATTCGAGGTATAACTTGAGAAAATGCGACATTGAACCTGAAAGGTATCCTTAGAATTCCAACCTTGTTAACGTCATGTACCTATCGCGAGGTGTAATCGTATGCAGTTGCTACACTTGCTCACGGTAGAGAAATACCCTAAGGTTGCTACACTTGCTTCCAAGTAGGGAAATATCCTCAGGTATGCTTCGTTTGCACGGCGATCTTTAGGGAAATTCTGGATCACTGATACATCGGTACAACGTATCTTAGAGCGACGGGTGAACGAAAGTTTTCACGTTTATCATTTCTCTCAACTATTTCAATCTTAAAATTATCTATATTTGTTGTTGTTGTTTACATTCTTTTATTGTTTTTCATTCCGTAGTTTGGCTTGTGTTCTTTTTCACTCACTGTTTTATTACGAAGTCTGGCTCGGGTTTTTCTTTTTCCCATTTTCTTTCACCTTTATATTGAGAACTTTGGCTCGATTTTTTTTCACTCACTGTTTCGTACGAAGGCTGGCTCGGGTTTTTCTTTTTCCCATTTTCTTTCACCTGGTTGCTGAAAAGCTTGGCTAAGGTTTTTTCCACTCACTGTTTTATACGAAATCTGGCTCGGGTTTTTCTTTTTCCCATTTTCTTTCAGCTGTTTGTTGAAAAGTTTGGCTCGGGTTTTTCAATTTTATACTTTCCTTTAGACAAATATGCTTCTTTTGTACGGCGATCTTTAGGAAAATTTTGGATCACTGATACATCGGCGCAGCGGATCTTCCAGTTGCAGGTGAACGAAAGTTTTCACGTTTATCATTTGTTTCAACTATTTTAATCTTAATGTTGTCCAGCTTTTTGTTTACTTTCTTTTATTGTTTTTTAAATCCGAAGTTTGGCTTGTTTTTTTTTCATTCATTATATTTGAAGTCTGGCTTGTGTGTTTCATTTTCCCATTTTCTTTTACCTTTATATTGAGCAGTTTGGCTCGGGTTTTTAATTTTCCCATTTTCTTTCACCTGTTTCTTGGGTGGTTTGGCTCGGGTTTCTCAATTTTCTTTTTTTTTTTTTTTAATCTGGAGCCTCGTTTGGATTTTCCATTTTTTTTTTCAAATCTCCACATTTGATTCCACTATTTCTCCCCTGTGTGTCCCCCACCCTTCAGCCCCCGATTCCCCACGGGTCCCCCATGACTAAGGGGGTAGGAGAGAGAAAAAAAAGGCTAGTCTGCCCAGCCTAGAATTCCCAGTGCATGAAGAGAAAATGCTAACAGTGTTATCATGCAAAAGCTAAAGTGGCTTTATGTGGCGTTTAAAATGGAACGTTCTTACCTTCAGTGAGAGTGTATGTGTGCGAGCTGTTCTCGTGTTGCCGGCTGAGGTGAAACTGACTTGTTTCTGGTCATCGCGAGTGGAACACCTGATTGGGACGTTTGGGCAGCACCAACGACTGTAGAGTCTTTGGGTACCGCTTTACTAAAAACAATCCTTCAGAAATGTCTCGTACTTAAAACTACTATTGTAAATTAAAAGAAATTCGAAAGCGGACAATCCCCATCCCCATACCCACAAGACGCCGAGAAACAGTGTCAAATCGCACGGGTAGTACAGTTAATCACAAAATCAGGTAGGTTTAAAAAAGCTTCCCATAAAGTGACAAGTATATTCGACAGAAGATCCGCCAGATAAACCATGTATTAATGAAGCGTAATTCAAGAATTGGCACCTCAAACGAGCACCAGACGCTCCCCACGACCCGTGGTTGGCCACGATCGCTAAGGAATGCGACCTAAAGTAGGGGCGAGAAATATGGAAGCCGTAAAGAAGAAGTATAGAACATAAACATATACATAGACAGAAACATGGGATAGAAACACAGAACAAAGGCATAGAACATAAACATGGACAGAGGCATAAGAGAGGAACAGAATAGAAACATAAACATGATAGAAACGTAGAATATGAACATAACCATAGTACTGGAACGTAGAATGGAAACATAGAAACATGGAATATAAACAAAGAAGAGAAACATGAACATAAACAAAGAACTTTTTTTCGCCTGCTAGGGATTATCATAATGAGACCGTCTCGCTATGATAGCCTTTTACAGGTGAGACCCTCGCCTGCCCCCTTCCCAGCTCCGAGGAGTGGGTCACTTTTCTTCTTTTTTCCAGAAAATATAAACAAAACATAAGCAATAAAAGTAGACCATGGAACTTAAACATAGAAACATGAACATAAATTATTATTGTTTGGTTTCTGTAATTTTTCTTTTTATCGTAAAATAAACATGAACGTAACATAATTAAAATAATAAGAGGTGAAGTAAGAGTGGAGCGGGGAGAAGTAATAGTTGTAAGACATTATGGTAACGCAATTCAGGTTACCAAAAAGAAAAATAAGGAACAGAATGGTATGTGGTGGGATGATGTGGCGATGTGTGGGAATGATGGCTGCTGTCTGTGCGTGAAAAAACATCCCCGACTTGCACACACCCGCAGTAGCCCGGGGACCCCTTTCTCGCCCAGGTAAGCAGCTCATTATGCTCGGTGCTATGAGGTGATTTTTTGTGATTTTTTTTTGGCATGGAAGTCATCCTCCGATCCGAGTACATGCAGGAAGTGGGCGTGGCTCCTCCCCCGCCAAGCTTGTGATATGTGGTGATGATATACTTGAGTTACGTTGTAAATAGTTACATTTAAACGAACAAACAAACATATTAACAACAGAAACATAACATCAACGTACGAAAAGGGATTCAGGGGGATCTCCGTTTACAAGCGGGAGTGTCCTGGGCAACCATGAGCGGTTCGTGTGTGTATGTTTTTGTGCTATGTCATCATTGTTAGTGTTGTCTATATGTTGTATGCGATCCCAGGCTCGTTGGCGAGTGTGTGTATGCGTATGATCAGTAGCTCTATGTTGTAGGTTCGGTGTAGTGATTGTGCGGTGATTCCGTGATATATTCTCTCCTGTATTGTGTTGTTTATCCAGTATAGTGCTCTGTTCTGCATGGATTGCATCTTGTGTTTTTGTGTTTTAGAGATTGCAATCAGCGGTATGTATGGGCGTGTATTCGAATATGGGTCTTCCAGTAGTTTATAGAGTTCGAATTTTGTTTGTGTTGAGCAGTATGAGAAGCGTCTGAATTTGAGAACTCTGCGTGCTTGACTTGTTCTATATTGTGCGTGTGTGGAAATACCGTGATTGCTGAAGTGTAGGGCTGACATGTTTCCATTTTTTGCGTAGGGTATGTCTCTGTTGTTTATTGTGATTTGGGTTGGGTTGTATCGAGCCATTGGTATGACAGTGAATTTGTTTGTGTTTGTTTGTATTTTCCATTTGTTTTCGTATGTGTTCATTGTGTTGATGGCTGTTTGTGTGGCTGCTTTCATGATGTGTTTTGGATTCGGAGGGGTGTGAGAGTATTTGTGTTATGTCGTCTGTGTATGCTGTGTAGTTGCTGCACGGTGCTGGGGGTGGTAATGAGGCTGTGTAGAGGGTGTAGAGGGTTGGCGAGAGGACGCTGCCCTGTGGAACTCCACTTCTGAGGTGGATAGGGGGCCGAGAGAAGACCTAAGACGGATGTTGGCTGATCTGTCGTCCATATATATATATATATATATATATATATATATATATATATATATATATATACATATATACATATATATATACATATATATAATTATTTATATATATGCATATGTATACATATACAACGCATATATGATGAATAAATAAATAAATAATATATATATATATATATATATATATATATATATAGGCATATATATATTTGCACACACACACACACACACACACACACACACACACACACACACACACACACACACCACATACACATACACACACAAACACACACACACACACACACACACCACAACACACACACACCACACACACCACCACACCAAACCACCACACACAGCACACACACTCGTTTTGCGTGTTGTATAATATGATTTAGCACGATATAAGTGAATAGGGAGAGATATAACTTAGTATAATGATGATTTATATATGACTATTATATAGTATATATATCCGGTATGTGGGACATAGAGTAGTGTACATACAGTATATATATGCAGAAGGGTAGTGAGAGAAACAGGCTAGGTAGTAGTTTGAGGGAGAGTGGGGGACAGTATAGTAGGGTAATGAAGTGCGTAGTCGAAGGAGGGAGGTAGGGAGGTAGAGTGAAATGAAACGAGTTTTAAATATATATATACTTAATTCCAAGTAAACGTTATTATCGTATAACCATGAAGATCATTTGATGTTAGAAAGGGAGAGAGAGATA
>NW_020871595.1:143164-147423 GCF_003789085.1 Penaeus vannamei | reverse complement strand
TATATATATATATATATATATATCCTTTTCTTTCACTTATCATTAACTTCATCATCTATTTTCAAATTTCCTCTTTTCTCTCTTTCCTGTTACTTTATTATTTTCGTTCTTATTCTTTCTTCTCCCTTTCCTCCCCTTCTCCATCTACTTGACCTCCTTTTACTCTCCCTCCGTCTCCCTTTCTCCTCTCCTCTCTCTTCCTCCTCCTATTTCTCCGTCTTCTCCTTTTCCTCCTTCTCCGTATTCGTTACATAATTATTTTCCTTCTTTTCCTATTTCTAATTTTCTCTTATTTACTTATTAATTTCATACGCCTTTTTCCCTCTTTTGTTTTCTTGAAAAAATTCACTACTCTTCGCCCCTTCTTCTTTCTTCCCTATCTCTCCTTTTCTCTAAACTTTTCACTCCTCTCTTTCATACGCTTTCTTCATATTTCCCTGTGTCCCCTTTCCTCTTTATTACCCATTCGTCTTTTACAGCGTCTTCTTCTCACTCCCTCCATCTCTCCTTTTCTTTAATATTCTCTCTCTTCCATCTCATTTTCCTATCTCCCCTTTTCTCTATTTTCCCCATTCCTCTCATACACCTTCTCTTTTCTTCTCCCTATGTCTCCTTTCCTTTATGATTCCTACTCGTATCATACGTTATCTCCTTCTTTTTTCCCTATCTCTCCTTTTCTTTAATATTCTCACTTCTGTTCCTATCTCCCCTTTTCTTTTATTTTCTTTTTAATTACTCATTCCTCTCATACGCCTAATCCTCTCTCTCTCTCCCTATCTCTCCTTTTCTTTACGATTCCCACTCCTCTCTGACGCTTTCTTGTTTATTCTCTTATCTCTCCCATTCTCCAAACCTCCTTTATTTCTCCCTTTCTTTAAGATTGTCATTCCTCTCTCACGCCTTCATGTTTATTCTCTTATCTCTCCCTTTCTCCAAACCTCCTGTATTTCTCCCTTTCTTTAAGATTCTTACTCCTCTCTCACGCTTTCTTATTCATTCTCCCATCTCCCCTTTTCTCCAAACCTCCTGTATTTCTCCCTTTCTTTAAGATTGTCATTCCTCTCTCACGCTTTCTTATTCATTCTCCCATCTCCCCTTTTCTCCAAATCTCCTGTATTTCTCCCTTTCTTTAAGATTCTCATTCCTCTCTCACGCCTTCTTATTCATTCTCCTATCTCCCCTTTTCTCCAAATCTCCTGTATTTCTCCCTTTCTTTAAGATTCTCACCCCTTTCTTGTCCAGTCTCTTTAGGGGTATAAGTCTTTCTTGAACGAGACTGACCCTCCCTTTCGACGTATTTTCCCGGGGCTATGGTATTAAGAGGGCGGTAGAATATATATGCTCTCTTTAGCGGTTTTTCTCTGTCTCTCTGTCTCTCTCTCTCTCTCTCTGTTGGGTTATCTCTCTCTCTTGTTTTTTTTCTTTCTCTCTCTCTTTCTCTCTGTCTTTCTTTCTCTTTCTCTCTTTCTNATCTCTTTCCCTTTCTCCCTTTCCTCCGGCTCTTACTCTCGTCCTTCCCCTTTCCCCTAATCCTTCCCCACTTTTCCTTTCCCTAATCCTTCCTCTCCCTTGCCCCTTCCTTGCCCACATTACCTAACATGATAAGGAAGAAATGAAGGAAATGATTAAAAATTATTAGAATTATTAGAAAAGGATTTAAAAAATGATTAAAAAGAGGATAAAAAAAGATAAGAAAAAATAGATAAGGATTTTAAAAATGATTAAAAAGAGGATAAAAAAAATAGATAAGAAAAAATAGATAAAAAATACGTAAATGAAGCAAGTATTGAGGAAAATTTAAGATGAGGAAAGGAAGAGGAGAGATAGAGAAGAATGGAAGAAAAATGTGGATGGAGATTAAAAGAGAGAAGATATATAAAAAAGAGATGGTGAAAGGAACAGAAAGAAAGAAAAGAAAAGACAAAATAGGTGGAGAAAGTTAAGCAGAGGATGTACAAAAGATAAATGAAAAGATAAGAGAAAGTTAAATAAAAAACACCTCCGCAACCCAACAAAGTATTTTAAATAAGAAAGGAATATAAAAAAAAAAACGAATAATAATGCAACGAGAACATAAATCAGAAAAAAAAAAGAAAAATCAGAAAAAAAAGAAATAAAAATAAAGAAGAGACAAAGGCAATAAAAGACGATGCAGAAAAAACGAAAAATGAGAAAAAAATAAAAATAGAATAAAGAAGAGACAAAGGCAATAAAAGAAGATGCAGAAAAATGCACATGAGAAAAACAAAAAAGAGAATCGACCAAGAAAAGAAACTTTCTAAGACGCCGGTCAAAAGACGGGAAAGAGACGGCACAGAAGAAGCCTTGATAAAGAGAGAGAAAGACAGAGACAGAGAATGAAAGAGGGAGAGAGAGAGGAGAGAGAGAGAGAGAAGAGAGAGAGAGAGAGAGAGAGAGAGAGGAGAGAGAGAGAGAGAGAGAGAGAGAGAGAGAGAGAGAGAGAGAGAGAGAGAGAGAGAGAGAAAGACAGATACAAAGAATGAGAGAGGGAAAGAGAGAGAGGGAGAGAGAGAGAAGGAGAGAGAAGAGAGAGAGAGAGAGAGAGAGAGAGAGAGAGAGAGAGAGAGAGAGAGAGAGAGAGAGAGAGAGAGAGAGAGAGAGGAGAGAGAGAGAGAGAGAGAAAGACAGAGAGAGATGAGAGAGAGAGAGAAGAGAGAGAGAGGGAGAGAGAGAGAGAGAGAGAGAGAGAGAGAGAGAGAGAGAGAGAGAGAGAGAGAGAGAGAGAGAGAAGAGAGAGAGAGAGAGAGAGAGAGAGAGAGAGAGAGAGAGAGAGAGAGAGAGAGAGAGAGAGAGAGAGAGAGAGAGAGAGAGAGAAGAGAGAGAGAGGAGAGAGAGAGAGAGAGAGAGAGAGAGAGAGAGAGAGAGAGAGAGAGAGCAAAGAGAGAGAGAGAGAGACAGACAGACGGACAGAGAACGAGAGAGAGAGAGAGGGAGAAAACGGAAAGTAGAAAGTAAAGATAAGAGATAGATAGATAACAATATTCATACACACACACGCGCATATATACATTGTATACATATACATACATACATACATACATGCATACAATAGATGAACCGCAGAGCAGAGAGAACCAGGGAAACAGAGACAAACAGACAGACAGAGAGACAGACAAACAGACAAACAGACAGACAGAGAGACAGACAAACAGACAGACAGAGAGACAGACAAACAGCAAAACAGACAGACAGAGAGACAGACAAACAGACAGACAGATTACATACATACTTACATAAATTCAGACAACAGACAACAACGAATTCCCTCCTCTCCCCCCTCCCTTCCCCTCCTCCCCCCTC
Source organism: Penaeus vannamei (assembly GCF_003789085.1). Classification (NCBI taxonomy): domain Eukaryota; kingdom Metazoa; phylum Arthropoda; class Malacostraca; order Decapoda; family Penaeidae; genus Penaeus; species Penaeus vannamei. The sequence continues at coordinate 144,102 of NW_020871595.1, read as the reverse complement.
CCCCCCTGGCTCCCTCCAACTACACCGACCCGCATGACTTGATGGGAGAAATAGAGGATGCACTGGGTGGAGGGGGGTGGAGGGGGGTGGAGGGGTGGGGGTGGGAAGGGGTGGAGGGGTGGCGTGGGAGGGGGATGGAGGTGGAAGGAGGGGGAGGCAGGGTCAAGGGGTTGGGAGGAAGGGGGAGGGGAAGGCGAGGAGACAGGGGGGGTGGGAGGGGGGATGTGGGGGGAGGGTGGTAGAGGAAGGAGACAGAGGAAGAAAAGGAAGGAGGAAAAGGAGGAGGAAAATTATCATGAGGAAGAAGAGGAAGAGCAATAGGGAGAGGAGACGGAGGACGCAGGAGGAGGAGGCAGAGAAGAAGAAAGGGGATGAGGAGGGATGAGGATGAAGAAGAAGGAGGAGGAGGAGGAGCGGAGGGAGGAGAGAGGAGAAGGGAGGCTGAGGAGGAGGGGGAAAGAGAGGAAGGTGAGGATGAAGGGGGGAAGAGGGAGAGGGTGGATAAGGAAGAGGAGAATGAGAAGGAGTGGGAGTATGAAGATGATGAGGGGAGGAGAAGGGAGGAGATGTGAGAGGAGAAGGAGGCAGGCAGAAAGCGAGGAACAGGAGGAGGAGAAGGAGGGAGGGAGGAGAGGAGAAGGAAAACAGGAGGAGGAGGAGAAGGAGGACAAGAGGAGGAGGAGAAGGAGGACAGAGAGGAGGAGGAGAAGGAGGACAGGAGGAGGAGGAGAAGGAGGACAGGAGGAGGAGGAGAATGAAGAGGAATAGGAGAAAGGAGGAGAGGAGAAGGAGGACAAGGAGAAGGAGAGAGGAGGAGGAGTAGGGTGGAGGAGGAGGAGGAAGAGGAGGAGGAGAAGGAGAAGGAGGAGAGAAGGAGAAGGAAAAGGAGAAGGAGGAGAAGGAGAAGGAGAAGGAGGGGAGGAGAACGGAAGGAAGGA
>NW_020871595.1:138164-140664 GCF_003789085.1 Penaeus vannamei | reverse complement strand
CAAATCCAAGAGGGAGAAAAATGCTCACCTTGAACTATACTTGATGCAAACAACTTTAACCCACAAAAGAGGAGGGAGACAAGCAAGCATGCAGTCAGGGTGGGTAGTGAGGGCGTGCTTGAAACTGAGTGAGACTGAGTGAAACTGAGTGGAGATGGGTGGGGATGGGTGTAGGTGATGGATGCTGAGTGAAACTGAGTGGAGATGGTGGGGATGGGTGGGGATGGGTGTAAGTGATGATGCTGAGTGAAACTGAGTGAAACTGAGTGGAAATGGGGTGGGGATGGGTGGGGATGGGTGTAGGTGATGATGCTGAGCGAAACTGAGTGAGACTGAGTGAAGCTGAGTGGAGATGGGTGGGGATGGGTGTAGGTGATGGATGCTGAGTGAAGCTGAGTGGAGATGGGTGGGGATGGGTGGGGATGGGTGTAGGTATGGATGCTGAGCGAAACTGAGTGAAACTGAGTGGAGATGGGTGGGGATGGGTGGGGATGGGTGGGATGGGTGTAGGTGATGGATGCTGAGCGAAACTGAGTGAAACTGAGTGGAGATGAGTGTAAGTGATGGATGCTGAGCGAAAACTGAGTGAAACTGAGTGAGATGGGTGAAACTGAGTGAAACTAAGTAGATATGGATGTAGATGATGGATGCTGAGTGAAACTGAGTGAAACTGAGTGGGGATGGGTGGAGATGGGTGTAGGTGAGTGGAGATGAGTGTAAGTGATGGATGCTGAGTGAAACTGAAGTGAACTGAGTGGAGATGGGTGGGGATGGGTGGGGGATGGGGTGTAGTGATGGATGCTGAGTGAAACTGAGTGAAACTGAGTGAAACTGAGTGGAGATGGGTGGGGATGGGTGGAGATGGGTGTAGGTGATGGATGCTGAGCGAAACTGAAGTGAAACTGAGTGAGATGGGTGAAACTGAGTGAAACTAAGTAGATATGGATGTAGATGATGGATGCTGAGTGAAACTGAGTGAAACTGAGTGAAGCTGAGTGGAGATGGGTGTAAGTGATGGATGCTGAGCGAAACTGAGTGGAGATGGGTGAAACTGAGTGAAACTAAGTAGATATGGATGTAGATGATGGATGCCTGAGTGAAACTGAGTGAAACTGAGTGAAGCTGAGTGGAGTGGGTGTAAGTGATGGATGCTGAGCGAAACTGAGTGGAGATGGGTGAAACTGAGTGAAACTAAGTAGATATGGATGTAGATGATGGATGCTGAGTGAATCTGAGTGAAAGTTTGTGAAACTGACTGAAGTTGAGTGGAGATGGGTGTAGGTGATGGATGCTGAGTGAAACTAAGTGGAGATGAGTGTAAGTGATGGATGCTGAGTGAAATTTAGTGAAACTGAATGAAATTAAGTGGAGATGGGTGAAACTGAAGGGTACTGAGTGAAACTAAGTGAAACGGAATGAAAAGGATGAAGCTGAAAGAATACTGAGTCTAACTAAATGAAACTAAATGAAAATTATGAAACTAACGGTACTGAGTGAAACTGGGTGAAAATGGATGAAACTAAATGATACTAAGTGCAACTGCTTAATGTCGAGTAGACCCGAGTGTTAATTGGCGAAACTGAATGAAAATGGACGAATCGAAGGAACTTCAAACGAAACTGAATGAAACCGAGTGAATCTAGATGAACCACAGGGACGCTGGACGAAAAAACGAGCGAAACGGACGGATAAATAAAAACCTCTAAATCTCGAATAAAACTGAACGAAAAAATCTGCGAAAAAAAAAAAAATGTAAGACCTTGCAAACCGCCCCTCCCCCCCCCCCCAAACGTACGTAAGTAAAGAACAGATTCAGAGCTTTTCGTCCCAAGGAAGGAAATTGCGGATCAATAAAGTTTATATCAACCTCCAGATAACTTCTTTCTTTTTTTCCTGATTTCGTTTCTTTTTTTTTTTTTTTTTTACTTTTTTTATCTTTTAGTCTTTTTTTTACTTTTTATTATTATTTTTTTTTTTACTTTTTATCTTTTTTGTACTTTTTATCTTTCTTTTTAACTTTTTATTTTCTATTTTTTAATTTTTACTTATTTATTTTTTCTTTTCTCTTTTTCATTCTTTAAGGAATCTTGTATAAACAACATATATTTTCTCTTCAAATCCGAGTGCTATTTATATCCCATCCCGATATTATGATGCAATCGCTTGGCGAGAGACTTCAAGACATTGGAGAAATTCCTTGGTTAATTGGTCGCTTTCTTGGAGGACTATTTGGTTTCTTGGGGCCTCGTTGGTTCTCTTAGTGGATTGGTGGTGTCTCGTTATTCTGGTTGGTTTTTCTGGATTGACTGGGTTTCTGGATTGACTGTTTGGTTTCTACGTTTTCCTGGTTGGTTTCTGGATTGACTGCTTGTTTTTTTTCTCGCTTTCCTGTTGGTTTCTGGATTGTCTGGGTTTCTGGATTCTGGTTGGTTTCTACGTTTTCTTGGCTGGTTTTCTTCTCGTTTTCTGGTTAGTTTCACGTTTTTTTCTGGTTTCTGGA
>NW_020871595.1:128164-130664 GCF_003789085.1 Penaeus vannamei | reverse complement strand
CCCTCCTCCTTCTCGTTACTCCTCTTCCTCCTCCTTCCACTTCCCCCCACCATTCTCCCCGCGCGCTGTCCCCGTGCCCCGTAGGCCGGTCCTCACTCTCCTAACCCTTCCTTCCCGCATTCTTCCAACCTTCCAGCACCTCCCTCCCACCAGCCGCCGCTTCCCGGCATCGCCGCTATCTGTTACTCTCTCCTTTCCTCGTCCTCGGGTCAGCTAACCGTCGCTGAATCGCTTGCGTGCTGTGCACCAGACCCCCACCCGTTTGCGGCTCCGTCCCCTGACCTCCGCTCCCCCCTGCCTCCAACACCGGCCGGGCTCTTGCCTCTCGGCTCCTAGCGCTCCTGCGTCTCTCCTACCTCCTATCCTCATATGGTCCTCGTCCTCAGTCCTCCGTCTCCTTCCCCTACCTCCTACCTGTCTGTACCCTCGTCTCTCCTACCTCCACCTCCTCACTACGCGCTCTCGCGTGCTTTCCTAGCCTCCACTCTGCGGCATGGTCGCGACGACCCGCCCGCTAGACCTTACACCGTCCAATTAGGCGTCGATCCTCTCCACACGCCCGCCACTATCCTGCTCCCCACCAACCTCCTCTCATTCTCCGCCTACCTCTACTGCCGGTATTTGCCTCAAGGATGTCCGGCTTTTTAAAAACGGCGGCTTCTTTTAAAAAAATCCTCGGTCGCTGTCTGTCCCGGTCGGCCTGTGCGGGGGGGGGGGGGGGTCAGGCGGCGGCGGACACAACCAAGGCAGGGGTGGTCCGTCTCTTGGTTGTCCTGGGGGATGTTTAACTTTTTTTTTTTGGGGGGTGGGGGGTGGTGGGGTGTGTGGGGTGTGGGGTGTGGAGGGAGGGGGGTGGAATCGGAGAAAGGCGAAGGGGAGTTGTTTCGTGGGGGTGGGGTCGTGGGTGGGCTCGTGGGTAGGGGGAAGGGGACGGGGGTAGGGGAGAAAAGGTGGAGGAATGGTTTGTTTGAAAGCACGTCTAATGTCGATGCAGGTCAGGACAGACACGCATTGACACCGGCACACACCAGCTACACACACGGTGATACTCCCTCAGATCGGTGTCTATGTGGTACTTGACAACAAGAGAATCACACACACAAACATGCACAGAACGACAGGTCGACGAGTAAAACACACACATTGTGGTATGTTGATTACACCACACAAGCTGCACACGTGCGACGACTTACACAACACCCACACACACACACACACACAGCACACACACCGGTGTCAACAATGTATATCAACATCAATTAATTCAACATTTAAAAAAAAGCCTCCCCCCTCCCACCACCCAAAAAAAAAAAAAAAAAAACGAAAACAAACAAAGCCAAACAAACGCCAAACCGAACCCCGCTAAAACGAAGTCCAAAACGACCCGATTGAGTGGACGTAACGAGAGCGACAGATTCCGAATCGTCTCCTGATTACAAAAACGATTCAGATCACTGGTTAGATTCGCAGTCATTTGTCATCGGTCTGGATCGACGGGAGGAAGGAAGTGGCAGAGAGGGAGGGAATAGATAGAATAAATAAATAGATATAGAAAAGAGAGGGAGGGAGAGAGGAAGGAGGGGAGGGGGAAGGAGGAGGGAAGGGGAAGGGAGAGGGAGAGGGAGGAGGGAAGGAGGGAAGGAGAAGGGAAGGAGGGAGAAGGAGGGAAGGGAGCGAGGGAGGGAGGAAGGGGAGAGGGAGGAGGAAGGGAAGAGAGAGAGAGAGAGAGAGAGAGAGAGAGAGAGAGAGAGAAGAGAGAGAAGATGAGAGAGCAGGNGAGAGAGAGGAGAGAGAGAGAGAGAATGGAAGGAGGAGAGAGAGAGAGAAGAGAGATGTGAGAGAGAAAGAGAGAGAGAGAGGAAGGAAGACAAGAGAGAGAGAGAGAGGAGAGAGAGAGAGAGAGAGAGAGAGAGAGAAAGAGAGAGAAGAGAGAGAGAGGAGAGAGAGGAGATGAGAGAGAGAGAGAGAGAGAGAGAGAGAGAGAGAGAGAAGATGAGAGAGGAGAGAGATGAGAGAGAGAAGAAGAGAGAGAGAGAAGAGAGGAGAGAGAGAGAGAAGGAGAATGGAGGGAAGAGTGAAGAGTGAGTGAAGTGAGAGAAGATATATATTACATATATATAATATTATATATATATATTATATATTATATATTATATAATAGTATATATATATATATATATATATATATATATATATAGATATATATATATATATAATATATATATATATATATATATATATAGATAGAGAGAGAGAGAGAGAGAGGAGAGAGAGAGGAAAGAGAGAGAGGAGAATAGATAGATAGATAGATAGATAGATAGATAAGAGAAGAGAGAGAGAGAGAGAGAAGCAAACAAACAAACTGACAGACAGATAAATAGTCAGATAGATAGACATATGATTAGACAGACAAATATGTAAAAATAGATAAATAGATAGTTGGTGTCATTGAAAGTGACATAAAGACTCAAAACAGGGGTGTCTTTTGAGAGCCAATTTT
>NW_020871595.1:77572-103027 GCF_003789085.1 Penaeus vannamei | reverse complement strand
AGAGGGAGAGGGAGAGGGAGAGGGAGAGGGAGAGGGAGAGGGAGAGAGAGAGAGAAACTGTACAACAATAGTATAACTATCAAGGGATTACAGGAAAATGACTTAGTGAATGGCAAGAAAATCTCATGTTTTGCACATGCGCACAAACACACACATTCTCTGCCTTAAAAAGAGTATGGACATTTTATCCGTGACAAAGTATTTATTACCAGAGGATAATCAATACCTAAGATCTTGCACATCAAAAAAATAAACCCTCATCACACCTTAAAGGAAACTTCATTATATTTCTAACAACTTGCAATTAGAATTTTTACCTTAGAAAAAAAAAAAGACTAAACACTGTAATACATCCTACAAACACACAAAGAGGCACTCAACACATACACACACAAACACAAATCTATAGAGAGAATTTGCATAAACATACTGGTTAATATGTCTATATCTATTTACGTCTATTTATACAGATTTAAATAAATATAAATTCATATGCTCAAATTTAAATGCAGATACATATAAATGCTTAAGTAGAGAGAGAGATATAAATCTCTATATGACATTCAATACTAAAAATATACATAAATTAACTATCCTAAAAATACAATTGTACTGAAAGGATATAAATATATCAAAATATGTAAAATGAAAATGAAAAAAATCAAAAGGCCTTTCCATACTCAGTACATCCAAAAAAATTTCATTCATTAAAATCAAAACGTATGAGAATACAGATCCCAAGAATAGATTTCTTCGGGATTTTCTCTACATATACAAATGTGAAGACCTAACATTTAAATGCATTCTGGTGTGCGATCTATTCAAATATGCAATATTTCTTCTTCTAAGGGCTATTTAGATTCAAGAATTACAATTATCGCAAACTACATGAAATCATACCATATGGGTATTAAAGAGCATTAATAAAGAAATGGCTTGAGCCGGAGTTTTTAAATGCATTTTATGAAATTTCACTTAATCAGAAAAAAAAGTTAACTTAATCAAAAATAATAGCAAGATGATCTCTATACAAATTAGAAATTTTTCTCTATAAGCTCGACAATTATAAAACCAAACGCCTCTATATAAAGTACTCTGCAGCCTTGGGGGGGGGGGGGGAGCAAACTAACAAAATCATTACTGGACATACTTTAGCATATAAAGGAAAAATCAATCAATTAATTGTGTCATGTAATGAAAAAGGCCAGACATACTACGGGGGAGAGGACTAATCAATAGGTCAATAATGTCGCTGGGGCTGCATATGGGCTTCCAACACATGGAAAAGAATTAAAATAAACAAGGAAAAATTAAATGTATAAAAAGAAAAAAAATAAATGTAAACAAATGTTCCCTGTATTTTAGCGCAGTCGCACTTGAAATACAAAACATCGAGCCCATCTAAAAAGTACGCATTAAATCTGCTGCGAATTGTGCCTTTTCTTACTCTCATTTGATTATCAAATAAACGGCCCCTCTGAAAAACACACACACACAAGGAACAAATCTATGCACTGGCCTACTCAAATTCCTATCCAGTACCCCTCTACATAACACTGACCATTTTTTCATAATACTTATAAAATCCATTTTCCCAAACCGAATTCCTTTTAATATAAGGCACCAACACAGAGGTCCCTGGCCACTCACACACACACACACACACAGGGTCCAGAGCCCAAGGAAAACCTATCCAGAGTTGCACTAGGGACGGGGGCCCCATTACGCTGGCCTGCCGTGCCTGGCCATGCCGGAAATATCCACACCCGATGTTCTTATGGCCATGAACACATTTCGTCAAGGAATAAATATTTCCACGGGGAGGGAAGGAGGGAGGGAGGGGGCCACTGGTACACATACGCCTTCTGCAGTCCGTTAGGGTTTGGCAGATTGGAATTCGTTCTCTCCGAGTCGGAACACGCCAAGGGAAAATGGTTTCTAATTTTAATTAGGTGTGGAGTTCCCCGTTTGTTGATATTACGTCCTGCTTTAACGCCTGGAATGAAAAAGAGAAAAGCCCGGGGGGACGACTGCACTTTCTCATCTCAAATCCCAAGTTAAGGTCACCCATGTTATTATCCTCATTAATAAACAAGGTTGTAGGCAAACGACCTTCACACGGAAAAGTATGTTTCGTGTGCCCTTTTCCCGTCTTAATTCGCTACGTGCTACAACTTGGGCCCCTAGAATACCATGAACGGGGTACTATCGAGTCCCTCCCTTTCCCCTGCAGTCAGGAATGAATTGAATCATTTGTTGAGAATACAAAGAGCTATATTACGTAATTTAATGCAGGCTGCCGCGACCAGTGCCTTCGCCCCCGAATCCCCCGCGGGCACTCGCGCGAGCCCAGGCGGAGGAGGAAGCGGCAGGATTCGGGGCGCGAAGGGCACGGACGGGGCCGCAGCAGCAGAATAAGCGAAAGGCGTTCATGGCGGCCGGAGCAGCCGCCGTGGCCATGGCCGAGCGAGTCTCCGACCGCACTCCCACACCGCCAGCCGCGGCCGCCCCCGCAACGCGCCCGCAACGCACCCGCAGCGCCTGTCGGTCCTCGCCCTCGCCTCCCGCCGGGGCTGCTGGCCGTGCCCCTCGCCCAGCTGCAGGCCATCAGGCCCTGCTCGGCCTCGGCTGCAGCTCGAGGGCCGAGTGGCTGAGCAAAAGGGCCCGGGCAGGCCATGTTGGGCGAGCCGCGTGCGTGGCGGGGACGGCCGGCGGCGGCGGGGGCGCATGCGCGCTGCGGCGGCTCGGGAGAGTCGCGTCGAGCGGCCGTCACACCGGACCTGCGAAATGTTGCCTCACCCTCACCACACACCACATCACCACTGCCTACGCCGCTCCTGGCACCACACAACGCTGCTCTCCGTGCTGGAACCACTCAATTGTGCCCTTTGGGATCGTGAAGTGCTTTGTGTCTGATAAAAAGGACCGATATATTGTGGCCCACCTGACGGCCCTTGTCAGCCATGGCGGCCCGGATCATGAGCTGCAGCCACGGTGCAAGGCTGGAAATTTGTTTTTGAAGCAGATCTAGTGACTCAATACATCCTGAAGATGCTTACATTATAATCTTGGTCAATGCACGTCAACAATCTTCTTTTAATTTCTTCTATGGGTCGCTGCATGAGGCCGCGCGTGTGGTCACGTCGGCGCAGCTGTGGTGACTGGCTGGGGCGGCGACATGGACTGGCGGGACGGGGGATTGTGGGTAACTGAGCGAGCCGGGGAGGCGCCGAGCCCGCACGAGCACCGTGACGTCACCATCGCCTGCTGACCTGTGCACTCCCATTGGCTGCTGCACGACCAAGGGTCCGTGATGTCATTGCTACGTCACTGCTACCTCACCGGTGGCTGGGCGGTGTGTGATGGGGAGGCGGGTGTCAGTGCCGGCCCGGGCCGCTCCTTTGCTACACAGAGCTACACTCTGCCGCGCCGCTTCTCGACAGTCACGTGCGTCGACACCACACTTTTGAAAATGGAAAATGATGCGTTTGTTTTTCAAACTTTATATTGTGTTTCTTCACAGACTACTATGCGCTCTTAAAACAGGAAAGACACTATCAATATTTTTTCTTTTTATTTCAAATACTTTTCCCAAAAAAAGTGATGGCACGTGGTGATCAATAACTAACCACGTGTTTTATTTATAATTCAGTGTGGAAGTATGCAAATTTCCCAGCGTTGTTATCTATTGGAGAAACATCGATCACAAAACGGTGCAGAAGACCAAGTGGATATTATTGTGAATTTATACAATATTCCAGGAATAATTATTTGTTAAGTAAAACCATACATTGTGTGTGTGTGTGTGGCCTTTTTATAAACGCGTAATCGTGTTTTTTCTCCCTCCCTCACCTCTTTCTCNCTCGCCCTCTCCTCTTCGCCCCAGCATTTGCAGCTCTCTCTCTCGCCCTCTCCTCTTCGCCCCAGCATTTGGCTCTCTCTCTCGCCCTCTCCTCTTCGCCCCAGCATTTGGCTCTCTCTTCGCCCTCTCCTCTTCGCCCCAGCATTTGGCTCTCTCTCTCGCCCTCTCCTCTTCCCCAGCATTTGGCTCTCTCTCGCCCTCTCCTCTTCGCCCAGCATTTGGCTCTCTCTCGCCCTCTCCTTTTAAAGTTCAGGCGCGGCCTTAATCCTCGCCCGGTGTGATGACCCTCGTCACTCTCCTCTCGTCTTTAAAGCGGGTTCATGAACTACGCCGTCTTTACGTCCGCCCCTCTAGGCCGTGGAGGAGCCTCGGAGCCACTGCACGCACTCCGCCCGCCCCGGGAGTGTCTCTTGACCGCGGCACTTTGCGCTTTCTTGGCGCCCGAGCAAGGAGGCGTCCGGCCTGCTCTGGAGTAAGCTCGGAGTAAAATGCCATGGAGAAGCAGGGAGGGGGAGGGGGGGGGGGAGATGAAAGGGGGTGGAGGAGGAAGGGAGAGGGTGTATGTTGGGGGGGGGTGTCACGGCCCTGGAAACATGACGGGATCTGTAGTGTTAGAGGTGCGATTCCGTCGGGTATTTGGCTTCCTTATTTTTCACTTGAGAGCTAATGTTTTACTTTCATTTTCTCGCTATAGTGCTGAGACCTATGTCCATACGAGTCAGGAGTAGAGATACAGACAGACAGATAGACAGAAAATTATTTTTGTACTGAGGACGAGACAATTAAGTTTTCTCTGGCTGAATAAAGTCAGCTGACCGAGGAGGTATTGGCCAAAGGTACGTTTGAGGTTCGGCGGCAACAGCGCAGTTTTTCTATGGAAATTGGATTACATCAGACCCCCCCCCCCCGCCACCACCCCTTGCTGCGTTAGCGGGACCAGTTGGAAGATATACGAATAAGTGTGAGGCTCTGTGACTCTCTCTCTCTCTCTCACGCACGCACACGCACACACACACACGCGTACACGTACACACACCACACACACACACACCACACACACACACACACACACACACACACACACACACACACACACACACACACACACACACACACACACACACACACACACACACACACACACACGTCTGAATACACACACACACACGTCTGAATACACACACAACACACACACACACACACACACACACACACACACACACACACACACACACACACACACACACACACACACACACACACACACACACACACACACACACACACACACACACACACACACACACACACATATATATATATATATATATATATATATATATATATATATATATATATATATATATATATATATATATATATATATATATATATATATACATATACTCACAGTATGCATATTTATAACTTATGTACAGGATCAATAATGAGAATGATGATTATGCCAATAAAAACGGCAGTGACGAGGATGATTGGGAAAACCTAACATTCATATCCAGTAGACAAAGTAATAAACATGCAGTGCATATATTTCATGAAAATAATTCGTACAGGCTTTAAAACCGGCGGAAGCGAGAAAGAAAATACTACATAGTTCATACATATGATAGAAAAATGCAGAGCTGTTTCTTTTTTTTAGTATTGGAAAATTGGATAAACTTTATATCAGGTATAGAGAGAGAGGCTACATTGAGTCGATGAGCAACATTTAGCATTGATCAGTTGCATTTAACTTGGTGTTGTTTCCTTTAGTTTCGGGTGATTTTGATTATCGGACTCGTAGTTAAGCTTTTGAGTATTGATGATTTGTTAAGGGGTAGGGGTGTAGATGACTTGCCTCAGTGTTGTGGTGTGTGATGACTTGCCTCATGTGTTGATGTGTGTGTGATGACTTGCCTCAGTGTTGATGACTTGCCCAGTTGTGGTGTTGATGACTTGCTCAGTGTGGTGTGATGACTTGCTCAGTGTGTGTTGAGACTGCCTCATTGCCTCAGTGTGGTGTTGACTTGCCTCAGTGTGGTGTTGATGACTTGCCTCAGTGTGGTGTTGATGACTTGCTTCAGTGTGGTGTTGATGACTTGCCTCAGTGTGGTGTTGACTTGCCTCATGTGGTGTTGACTTGCCTCAGTGTGGTGATGACTTGTCTCAGTGTGGTGTTGATGACTTGCTTCAGTGTGGTGTTGATGACTTGCTTCAGTGGTGTTGAAACTTGCCTCCAGTGTGGTGTTGATTGACTGTGCTTCAGTGTTGGACTTGTGTGGTGTTGATGACTTGCCTCAGTGTGTGTTGATGACCTTGCCTCAGTGGTGTTGATGAATTGCTTCAGTGTGGTGTGATGACTTGCTTCAGTGGTGTTGATGACTTTGCTCAATTGTGGTTGATGACTTGTTTCAGTGTGTGTATACTTGCTCAGTGTGGTGGTTATGACTTGCCTCAATGTTGGTTGATGACTTGCCCCAGCTGTGTGATTGATGACTTGTTTCAGTGTGGGTTGAAATAAAGAAATCTTTTTTTCTTTTTTTTTTAAAAAAAATTTTTTGAATAATTTCGAATAAAAAAATAAAAAAAAAATTTCCTTCAAAAAAATTTTTTTGATTTATTTTTTTTGTCGCGGTACTTAATAAAAAAAAGAATAAAAAAAAGATTTTTTTTTTTTTTTTTTTTTTTTTTTTTTTAAACAGAAAAAATTACAAAAACAAAACGGAAAATTTTTTTAGAAAAATGTAATTTTTTTTTTGGTGTTTTTTTTTTTATGGTAAATAAATTGTTTTTTTTTTAATAAAAAAAATTATAAAGAATTTAAGAATTTGAAATTTTTTTATTTTTTAAAAAATAACAAATAATTTTTTTTTTTTTTTTTTTTTTTTTTTTTTTTTACTTGGCTTCCAGTGTGATGGTTGATGACTTGCCCAGTGTGGTGTAGAATGACTTGCCTCAGTGTGGTGTTGATACTTGACCCCCCACTAGAGTGTGGTGTTGATGACTATGCCATCAGTGCTGTTGATGACCTTGCCTCAGTGTGGTGTTGATGACTTGCCTCAGTGGGGTTGATGACTTGCCTCAGTGTGGGGTTGTGATGATCTTGCCTCAGTGGGTGTGATGACTATGCCCCAGTGTGGTTGTTGATACTTGCTTCATTGTGATGTTGACTTGTTTCTAGTGTGGTGTTGTGATGACATTGCTTGCATGTTGGTTGGTGTTGATGCTTGCCTGATTTGTGGTGTTGATTGACTGCCTCCAGTGTGATGTTTAATGACTATGTCCTGAGTGTCCCGGTGCTTGATGACATTGAACTTCAGTTGTGATGTGAAATGACTTGCCTTTCAGTGTTGAAATGTTGATATGACTTGCCTAGATGTGGTGTATGAACTTGCCTCAGGTGGTGGTGTTAGTATGGAACATTGCCTCAGTGTGCGTTTGTTGATGCACTTGCTTCATTGATGTGTTTCCGATGACTTTCCTGATGTGATGTTGATGACTTTGCGCTGAGTGTTTGGTGTTGATGAACTTGCTTACAGTGATGATGTTTATGCTGCCTCAGTGGTCGTTGACTTTCTCAGTGTGGTGTTGATGGAAACTGTCTCGAGTGTGGTGTTAGTATGACTTGCCTCAGCTTTATGGTGTGATGACTTGCCTCAGTGTGGTGTTAATTGACTTGTCCTCAGTCGTGCAGGTGTTGATGATCTTGCTTCCATTAGTGGTGTTGTGACGTTGCTTCAGTGTTGTGTTGATGACTTGCCTAACAGTGCGGGTGTTGATGCACTTGCTCAGTGTGGTGTTAGATAATGACTTTGCTTCAGTCGTGAGTGTTGATGACTTCGCTTCACGAAGTGTTGTGTTGAATGACTTAGGCCTCAGTGTGGTGTGATGACTTGCCCAGCGGTGTTGATGGACTTGCTTCAGTGTGAAGGTGTGTTGATGACTTGCCTCAGTGTGCATGTTGATCGACTGCTCAGTGATGGTGTGATTAGATCTTGCCTCAGGTGCTGGTGTTGATGACTGCTGTCAGTGTGTGTTGATGACTTGCTTCATTTGGTGAGATGACTGCTTCAGTTTTGATGAGCTTGCTCATTGTGTGTTGATGACTTTTTTTCCAGTGTGATATGATCACTTACCTCAGTGTGGTGGTTGATGACTTGCCTCAGTTGTGGTGCGTCGTTGTAGTGACTTTTTCTCAGTGTCGTTGGTTGATGATTGCCTCAGTTGGTGTTGATGGACTTGCCTCAGGGTGGTGTGATGAACTGTTTCAGTTGGTATTGATGACTTGCTTCATTGGGTTTGAGACTTGCTTCAGTTGTTGATGTTGATGACCTTGCCTCAGTGTGTGTTGATGTAAACTGCCTCAGTTGTGGTTTGATGACCATGCCTCAGTGGTGGTGTTGTGGACTTGTCTCAGTTCGTGTTGATGACTTGTCCTCAAGTGTTGGTGTTGGATGACTTTGCCTCAGTGTAGGTGTTTGATTGACTTGTTTCTAGTGTGGTGTGATGACTTGCCGGGTCATTGTGGTTTTGATGACCTGCCTTCAGATGATGTGAATTGACTGGCCTCAGTGTCGGTGTTGATGACTGCCTTCAGTTTGGTGTTGGATGACTTGCCTCATTGGTGTGATCGACTTGTCTACAGTGTGTGTGATTGACTTGTCCTCAGTGTTGTGTTGAATGACTGTGCCTTCAGTTGTTGGTGTTTCGAATGATTGCTTGCCAGTGTCGGTGTTTGATACTTGCACTTCCAGTGCTGGTGTTCGATGACTCTGCGCGTCAGCCTGTGGTTAATGCATAAGACTATGCCTCAGATGTTTGTTGATGACTCTGTGCCTCCAGTGTGGTGTTTAATGACTCTGTCTCCGTGAATCGAAGTGTTGAATGATTCTTAGACCTGAAGTTGGATGTTAATGACTTGTGCCTGTCAGTGTGCTGTTGCATGACTTGTTTCAGTGTGGTGTTGATGACTTGCTTCGATTGTGTTGATTGATGACTTGCGTTCAGTGTGTATGTTGATGACTTGCCTCAGTGTGGTGTTGATGACTTTCCTGATAATTGCCTGATGTGTGGTGTTAATGACTTGCCTCAGTGTGGTGTTGATGACTTGTTTCAGTGTGGTGTTGATGACTTGCTTCATTGTGGTGTTGATGACTTGCTTCAGTGTGATGTTGATGGACTTGCCTCAGTGTGTGTTGATGACTTGCCTCAGTGTGGTGTTGATGACTTGCGCTTCTTGTGGTGTGATGACTTGCTTCATTGATGACTGCCTCAGTGTGATGATGACTTGCTCTCAGTGTGGTGTTGATGACTTGCCCTGTGTGAGATGACTTGCTTCAGTGTGATGATGACTTGCCTCAGTGTGGTGTTGATGACTTGCCTCAGTGTGGTGTTGATGACTTGCTCTCAGTGTGTGGTGTTAATGACTTGCTTCAGTGTGGTGTTGATGACTTGTCTCAGTGTGGTGTTGATGACTTGTCTCAGTGTGTGTTGATGACTTGTCTCAGTGTGGTGTTGATGACTTGTCTCAGTGTGGTGTTGATGACTTGTCTCAGTGTGGTGTTGATGACTTGCCTCAGTGTTGGTGTTGATGACTTGCTTCAGTGTGATGTTATGACCTTGCCTGAGTGTGGTGTTGATGACTTGTCTCAGTGTGGTGTTGATGACTTGTCTCAGTGTGGTGTTGATGACTTTGCCTCATTGTTTGGTGTTGATGACTGCTCATTGTGGTGTTTGACTTGTCTCAGTGTGGTGTTGATACTTGTCTCAGTGTTGTGTTGATGACTTGTCTCAGCTTTGGTGTTGTAATGACTTGTCTTAGTGTGGTGTTTGATGACTTCCACAGTGTGATTGTTGATGACTTGCCTGAGTGGGTGTTGATGACTTGCTTCAGTTTGTGAATGTTGATGACTTTGCCTGAGTGTGGTGTTGATGACTATGCCCTCAGTGTGTGGTGTTGATGACTTGCTTCATTGTGGTGTTGATGACTTGTCTCAGTGTGGTGTGAGACTATGCTCTGTGTGGTTGTTGATGACTTGTCTCAGTGTGTTGATGACTTGCTCAGTGGTGTGATGACTTGTACTTCATGTGTGAGTAGATGACTTGTCTCAGTGTGGGGTTTGATGACTTGTCTCAGTGTTTGATTGTCTCAGTTGCCGGTTGATGAGTGTGGTGTTTGATGATTGTCTCAGTGTGGTTGTTGATGACTTGCTTCATTGTGGTGTTGGATGGACTTGCTTCAGTGTGATGATGACTTGCCTGAGTGTGTGGTGTTGATGACGTGTCTCGAGTGTGTGTTGATGACTTGCTCAGTCTCTGTGGTGTTGATGGACTGTTCAGTGTGGTGTTGATGACTTGGTTCAGTGTGGTGTGATGCTGGGTGTGAATGACTTGTCTCAGTGTGGTGTTGATGACTTGCTTCATTGTGGTGTTGATGACTTGATGATTCTAGTGTGATGTGATGACTTTTGCCTCAGTGTGGTGTTAAAATGAACTTGTTCAATGAATGGATGAAGTTTGAAGATTGGCCTTCAGTGTGGTGTTGATGAATTGCCTCAAGTGTGATGTTGATGACTTTCCTCGTTAGATGTTGATGACTTGCTTCTTATGACTTGCCTCAGTAGTGTTTGATGAGATTGCTATTGGTTGTTTGACCTCATTGGTGTTGATGATTATGCCTCAGTTGTTGATGACTTGACTCATTGTGGTGTTGAATGATTGCTTCATTGTGGGATGTTGATGACTCTGCTTCAGTGTGATGTTAATGAGACTTGCCTCATTGTGGTGTTGATGACTTGCCTGAGTGTTGATGATTGATTGAACTTGTTCAGTTGTTGTGTTGACTTGTCTCAGTCATTTGTTGATGGACTTGCCTCAGTGTGGTTGATATGCGAGTGTTGATGACTTATGCCATCAGTGTGTGTTGTGACTTGCCTTGTGTGGTTAGCTGACTTGCCTCAGTGTGGTGTTGATACTTGTCTCAGTTCTGTGTTGATGAATTGGCCTCAGTGGGTGTTGATGACTTGCCTCAGTGTTGTGTTGATGACTTTTCTCAGTGGTGTTTGATGACTTCCTGAGTGTGTGTTGATGACTTGCCTCAGTGTTGTGTTGATGACTTGTGTCTGGTGTGGACTGCCTTCAGTGTGGTGTTGATGACTTGCCTCAGTGTGGTGTTGATGACTTGCCTGAGTGTGATGTTGATGACTTGCCTCAGATGTGTGTGTTGATGACTATTGCCTCAGTGTGTGTTGATGACTTGCCTCAGGTGGTGTTGATGACTTGCCCTGTGGTGTTGTGAGTGTTTGTTCATGACTTGCCTCATGATGTGATGTTGATGACTTCCTCTTGCCTCAGTGTGGTGTTGATGACTTGCTTCAGTGTGATGTTGATGACTTGCCTCAGTGTGGTGTTGATGACTTGCCTCAGTGCAGTGTGGTGTTGATGACTTGCCTCAGTGTGTGTTGATGAATGTCCAGTGTGGTGTTGATGACTTGCCTCAGTGTGGTGTTGATGACTTGCCTCAGTGTGGTGTTGATGACTTGCCTCAGTGTTGTTGATGACTTGCCTCAGTGTGTGTTTGATGACTTGCCTCAGTGTGGTGTTGATGACTTGACAGTGTTGTTTGACTTGCCTCAGTGTGGTGTGACTTGCCTCAGGTGTTGATGACTTGCCTCAGTGTGGTGTTGATGACTTGTCAGTGTGTGTTGATGACTTGCTCAGTGTGTGTTGATGCCCTCAGTGTGGTGTTGATGACTTGCCTCAGTGGTGTTGATGACTTGTCTGATGCCTCAGTGTGGTGTTGATGACTTGCTTCATTGATGACTTGCTTTTGTGGTGTTGATGTGTGGTGTTGATGACTTGCTTTGGTGTAAAGAGTATGTTCTTTCTTGCAGGGAAAGCATTATTGTAACTGATTTCCATTCATAGATTGTCTGTTGCAACTTTCGATTGCAATTTTTTATATATTTTTTTTTCTTTATTCAATGGTCTACATTCAATTTTATTACCGTGAAGTACAAGCGTAAATGATTTTATTTGGAATACATTTTACATACCTTTTGATATACATTTTATGCGTAAAGAAGCAAAGAAAATATTTTCTTGTCTCCCATTTTCTATGCTCATAATTCCCTTGCCAGCCGCTATGCAGTGTGTTCTGTGTGTTCTGTGTGCTTTTGCGTTGAACTTGTTTGTCGAGGGAAAAGTAATAGCTTAGGGACACTTTATTATTCAAGAGGAAAATGATACAGGCAGAAGAAGGGAAAAATTGTAGGGGAAAAAAGGGAACAAAACATTTGATCGAGCTATCTATATCGAAATTGAAAAACAGAAATCCCCTATCAGACGATGGATTAATTTCTCCTCCCCTGCACCCTGCCCCCCCTCCCTTGCCCCCTCCTCTTCTCTCCCCCTTCCTTCCTTCCTTCCTCCTCGTCCTACTCTTTCTCCCTGGGCCCCCTCCCTCCTTTCTTTTTTAACCTCCCCCCTCCCTTATCCATTCCTCCCTCACCCTCCTCCACCCTATTTTCCTCTTTGCGGTGATCTCAGGGCGTTTCAGTCTTGGAGCCTCTTTCGATGTGCTTTGTGGCCTCCAGTCACCGGTTGTCTCCCTAACTCCCTGAAAAAAATTATCCCACTCCTTCCTATCCTCCCTTCATCTTTTTTTCCTCCTGTCCCTCCTCTCGCCCTGCCTCCGTCTCTTCCTCCCTCCTTCCCATCATCTCTCATTCCCTTCTTCCCATCTTCCCATCATTTCTCCCTCCCTTCTTCCCTCTTCCCTCATCCCTCCTCTCCTCCTACCCCCTTTTCTCTCTCTCTCCCCTCCCCTCTCTCTCTCTCTCTCTCTCTCTCTCTCTCTCTCTCTCTCTCTCTCTCTCTCTCTCTCTCTCTCTCTCTCTCTCTCTCTCTCTCTCCCTCCCTCCCTCCCTCCCTCTCTCTCTCTCCCTGTCTCTCCCCCCTCCCTCTCCTCTCCCTCTCCCTCTCCCTCCTGTCTCCCCTTCCTCCCTCTCTACTACTGCTACTACTGTTAATAATGATGATAACAATAATAGTAATGATGATGATAATAGCGATAACAATAATAATAATAATAATGATAATGATAATGAAAATGATGATAACAATAATGATAATGTTTATGATAAAATGTAATGCTATTGGTAGTAGTAGTAATGATAATCGTAATAATGGTAATGGTGCTAATAACGATAATGATAATAATAATGATGCTTGATAATGATTATGATAAGAGAAATAATAATGATAATGATAATGATATATTGATGATGATGATAATGAATATAAAAATGGAAATTATAATAATGATAATAGTAATAATGTTGATGATGAGGATGATTACTATTATTATTGTTGTTAGTGTTATTGTTATTTTGTTTATAATTATCATTATTGTTATCATTATTATCGTTATATTTTTATTTTACTATAATCATAATAACTATGATCGTAATCATAATGATCATTATTATTATGATAACAATGATTATTATTGTTATGAATTATTATTGTCATTACCATCGTTGTTATTTTTATCGTCATCATCATCATCATCACCATCACCACTATCATTGTTAGTATCAGCCTCATTATCATCATTGTTAGCATCATTATTATTATTATTATATTATTATTATCTTTATTATTATCACTATTATTATTATTATTATTATTATTATTATTATTATTATTATTATTATTATTACCATCATCTTTTTATTATTGTTATTATTATTATTATTATCTATTTTCATTATTTATGTTTATATTTTCATTTTTATTTTTTATGTTTTGTTTTGGTTATTATTGTTATTGTTTTGTTTTCATTTTTGTTTTCTTTTCCTTTATTTTCATTTTCATTTTTTATCCTCCTCCTTCTGCTCCTCCTCATCATCATCATTGTCATTATTATCATTAGTAACAGTAGTAGTAGTAGTAGTAGTAGTAGTAGTAGTTTCATTACTGTTGTACTACTAGTACTAGTAGTTGTTATTACAGTCGCAGTAGTAGATATTCATCTATTTATTTACCATACATAACTGAAACATTTACAGATTTGCCAAAAAGTACTACATATTCAATTTCAAAAGGTCAGAGGTCATCCGCAAAGTCTGTCACACTGAGTCAGAAGATTCTGGAGGAGAGAGAGACGCGTACTGTGTGTGGGTGCGGGCGGTGGGTGTGCGCGTGCGGGTTTATGTGTGTTGGTGTTTGTGTGGGTTTGTGTGATACCGGCCTTCAGCTTAACTGTGTATTATCATGAGTGTGGGGCTGTGAGTGAGTCAGGGAGGGGAGAGAGGGAGCGGAAAAGAGGGAAAGAGGGAAAGAGAGAGAGAGAGGAGGAAAGAGAGAGAAAGGGAGAGGGAAAGAGAGAGAGGGAGGGAGATGGAAAGATGGAGAGGGAGTAGGAGGTGGAGGGAGAGGTAAAGGAAGAGGTAGGGAGAGGGAGCTGGAGAGATGGAGAGGGAGTAGGAGGTAGAGGGAGAGGTAAAGAAAGGAAGAGGTAGAGAGAGGGAGAGAGAAAGAGAGAGAATGGAAAAAAGAAAGAGGGGAGATGGAAAAGAAAGAGAAGGGGAGAGGGAAAGAGAAAGAAAGGGGAGACATACATGCGCACAGGAATATGACAGTACAGGAAGGAAGAGCGAAACAACGCAATATGACAAAGGAGAGGAAGAATAATTTGCTGACATAAGGGTGAGAATGACATGCCCCACAATGAATGAGGTTATCCTCGAGGAGACGGGGAATGAGAGGGCGATGGGGGGGGGCGGAGGGGAGTGGTACAGCAAGGAAGTGACACAGTTGTGGTGACGGGAAAAGGGGAATCCATAACCGGAAGTTGGTGAATGATGATATATATGTATATGTGTGTGTGTGTGTGTGTGAGAGAGAGAGAGAGAGAGAGAGAGAGAGAGAGAAGAGAGAGAGAGAGAGAGAGAGAGAGAGAGAGAGAGAGAGAGAGAGAGAGAGAGAGACGGTGTGGCACGAGGGATGAAGACAATGGAAAGTAAAAACACAATTGAAGAGGAGAAACAAAACGGAGACAGGAGAGAAGAGAAGAGAAAAGAAAAAAAACAAAAAGAAAAGAGGATAGGAGAGCAAAGAAGAGCAGAGAGGGATGAAGATGCGAGCGAATGAGAAGGAGAAGATGAGACAGGCACGAGAAGAGAAGAAGAAGAAGAGAAGAGGAGGAGAGGAGAGGAGCCATGAGAATGAGTAATAGAAGAAGAAAGGAGCGGAGGAGGAGCGGCGGGGTGCGTAGTGAGAAGAACAAGCATAGAAGCGATGAGAGATATGAGGAAGAAGAAGAGCCCAGAGCAGAGGAGAAGATAAAAAGAGCAGAGGAGACCACAGCATTGAGAGCGGAGACAGTTGGTGACAGGAGAGGTAAAGAGAAAGCGATGACGAGCACAGAGAAGACTAAGGATGAACGCCAAGAAGAGATAGATGAGAGGAGCGAAGAGGCAGAGGAGAGGGAGTGGATGAAGAAGAAGAGAAATGACAGCGAGGGCTTGGGGCGATAAGGAGCCCATAGCAGAAGGATAGGGGAGTAATAAGGACGCCAGAGGGAAGAAGGAGAGAAGAGCAAGAGCAGAGGAAGGACGGAGCGGCAGTGGGGAGGAAAGACCAGTAGAGAGACGGAAGAGGCGCTGAGGAGTAGAACAGGACGACGAAGAGCAGACGGAGTAGGAGGAATGGATCCGAGAAGAGCTGAGGAGAGTAGAGAAAACAGAGCTGAGAGGAGAAAAGCTGAGGAGAATTAGAGGAGGAGAAGGGCGAGGAGAGAGGAGAGAAGAGCAGAGACAGAGGAGAGGGAGAAGAGAAGATGAGAGAAGAGGGAAGAGAGAAAGAGCAGAGCAGAGAGAAGGAAGAAGAGCAGAGCAGAGACCGAGGGGAAAAGGAGAAGCAGAGCAGAGGAAGAGGAGAGGGAGGAGAAGAGCAGAGGAGAGGGCAGAAGAGCTGAGGAGAGGAGAGAAGAGCAAGAGAGAGGAGAGAAGAGCAGAGGAGAGGAGAGAAGAGCTGAGGAGAGGAGAGGAGAGAAGAGAAGAGAAGAGAGAAGAGCAGAGGAGGAGAGGAGAGAAGAGCAGAGGAGAGGAGAGGAAATCAGAGCAGAAGAGAGGAGAAAAGAGCTGAGGAGAGGAGAGGAGAGGAGAGAGGAGCAGCAGAGCAGAGGAGAGGAGAGGGGAGAAGAGCAGAGGAGAGGAGAGAAGAGCAGAGGAGAGGAGAGAAGAGCAGAGGAGAGGAGAGAAGAGACAAGCAGTTGAGGGCAGAAGAGAGCAGAGGGGAGAACAAAAAAGAGTGCGAGCGAAATAGAGGAAGGAGAGCGGAGGAGGTCACACAGCTCACGGTGGCGACGGGGGCAGCAACGGCTTGAAAGGTCAGAGTGGGATGTCGGCGAAGGGAATGTCATGGAAATGAGAATTGATGAGAAGAGAGAGAGCAAGTGAGGACATGAGAGAGAGAGAAAGAGAAGAGAGAAGAAAATGAGATAAAGAAAAAGGGAAACAGAGAGAGAAAAGGAAATAGAAAAAGAAAAAGAGAAAGCGAGAAGGATAGATAGAGAGATAGACAGAGAGAGAAGGAAAGAGAGAAAGAAGGAAAGAGTGAGAAAGAAGGACAGAGAGAGAGAAAGAAGGACAGAGAGAGAGAGAGAGAAGGACAGAGAAGAGAGAAAGGAAGGACAGAAGAGAGAGAAAGAAGGACAGAGAGAGAGAGAGGAAGGAAGAGAGAGAGAGAAGAAGAAGAAGAGAGAGGAGAGAAGAGACAGAGAGAGAAAGAAGGACAGAGAGAAGAGAAAAGAAGGACAGAGAGAGAGGAGAAAGAAGGACAGAGAGAGAGAGAAGAAGGACAGAGAGAGAGAGAGAGAGAGAGAGAGAGAGAGAGAGAGAGAGAGAGAGAGAGAGAGAGAGAGAGAGAGAGAGAGAGAGAGAGAGAGAGAGAGAAGGACAGAGAGAGAGAGAAAGAAGGAAAGAGAATGTGAGAAGGATAGATAGAGATATATAGATAGATAAAGAGAAACAAAGAAAGAAATCAAGAGTGAGTTGTTTGGGGTAAACATACAAAGAATCAAAAGGGAAAGCTATGATGAACAAGGACTGGCACTCTTAAAGGAAAAGGGAGGGAGAGGCAAGAACCTTTGAAGAAGATAATATTGTCGCTTTCGCATAAAGACGAGAAAAAAAGTCCGTTATAAATTACGAGTATCGGGAAGAGAGTCGAACGGGCAAAAGGAAGAGATGAACCGTATTCATGTTAGCAAAGGTAGAAAGGATACGAATGAGAATAAGTATCTTCACAATACAAGAGATGTATTTGACCGGTTTCGAATACATCCTCGTCAGATATACATGTATTTTATGTATTTCTGACGAAGAGACATTCGAAACCGGTCAAATACATATCCCACATATTCATTCACATTCATATTTTTTCGACAAAAGCAAGAGAATAGATGGTAAGTCACAGTGTAGGCATGTTTTTGTTTGTTTGTTTTTGTTTCCTTGGTTGTTTGTGAATTTGTATACCTAAGCATGATCTTGTTTTATTTGAAAGGGCCTCGTAGATAGAAGTTAAATGAAAACAAACACACACCAACAAATTACCAGAAATTGAAAATAGGTAAAAGAGAAAATTACTTAAAAAGCTAATGCAGAAAACAAAACAAAAGAAAAGTAACAATAAGTAGTATAAAAAGCTGAATAACCCAAGGAACAACGGAAACCGAATAACCCTAATGAACAGCCGAACAAATAATCAACAGAAAGCCATAAGAGTCGATTAGCCCGAGAGCGATGGAGACGAGCGACTGGGTTTCTCGCTATAAACAGCGCTGGCGTGGGCGGCACCCAAGGCCTACTTGTATAGACCTTGGGCGGCACTCTGAGTTGATCTCCGTTGTCTTTACGCTGTGGTGACGCTCCTTCACCGATGCTGGAGAGGACCGGCGAGGCGAACCATGAGGAAAATGGGAAGAATGAGGCATGCCATGAGGAAAAAAAGAAAGGATGAGGAAAAAGGGGAAGAATGAGCATGCCATGCCATGAGGAAAAAGGGAAGAATGAGGCATGCCATGAGGAAAAAGGGAAGAATGAGGCATGCCATGAGGGAAAAACAAGGATTAGGCATGCCATCAGGAAAAAAAGCAGGGATAGGAATGTCGGGAGGAACATAAGGGAGCGTTTTGGATAGGGACGCTATAAAGGAGAATTAGGGAATACCATGAGAAAATGAGGAAGGAGTGCCGTGAGGAAAAGCACGGGATTAGGGGTGCCATGAGGGATAGAAAGCAAGGGAGGCGAAAGCAAGGGAAAACAAGAAAGAGGATAGCCACGAGGAAATGCAAAGGAGAGGCATGCCGAGAGGAAAGGCCAGGGGACGCAAGGGAAGGCAATGCCACGGGGGGGGGGGGGTATGGGGAAATAAGGGAGCGTTCGAGCGAGAGGGTGCCTTGAATGGATGCGTCGTGTAGGTGTGTTCCGATTAGTATAAATGGACAAGATTTAAAAGACGACGGGGATAATGGCGTTCTCATTCGATATCTTGATGGGGATAATGTTCGATGCTGACGCCCCTTGTGGTTGTGGATGCTTAGGATAACGGCAATGATACGGTGCGTGGATGTGATAATAGCGTTGTGAGTTGGAGTAATGGTAGCGACAATGCAGCACAGATAATCGTTGTAATGGTATAACTCGTGTTTCAGTTCATGCTTCAACCATTCCTTGTGGTACAGCCGTTGTCACCAGAGATTTGTCAAGTGCACAAATTCGTTCATATTTTCTAAATATTTCTGTCTGGTTTGTACTGGAAACAGTGATGGTTTATTATCTGTTTGTTTACTTGTTTTTTTTTTCATTATCATTTATTAATGTACTTAAGGGAAGAGTTTCTAGTCATCGTATAAAGAGAGCGATGGGGGTGAACTGGCTCTTGGTAGCCATTAATATTATTCTCTTAACAGACTACGATTCTTAGCTACTCATGAAGTTGTTTATCGGTTTTATATGTAACGTTATATATTGCTTGTGTTTTATGAAATCACTATGAAAGCATTTTTTACTTTCGATACAGGTTTTACTTTCAAGTGAGAACAACAACATGAAAGCGAATGCCGTCTCTTCACTTTAAAGCTGACTTGATATACTTACGTGGAGGGTGTCGTCTTTGCATTGAATAGAGAGAAAGAGAGAGAAGAGAATGTAAGAGGGCGAAGTAGATTATTAGATACAGATCTCTCTCTCTCTCTCTCTCTCTCTCTCTCTCTCTCTCTCTCTCTCTCTCTCTCTCTCTCTCTCTCTCTCTCTCTCTCTCTCTCTCTCTCTCTCTCTCACACACACACACACACACACACACACACACACACACACACACACACACACAAAGAGAGAGATGAGAGAGAGAGAGAGAGAGAGAGAGAGAGAGAGAGAGAGAGAGAGAGAGAGAGAGAGAGAGAGAGAACGAGCAATATGAGCAAGCAAGCAAAAGAGAGCGAGAGCGGAAGTGAACCCTTCCTAGCTCGCCTCAGCCCCTGAAACCTATATCACGACCCCATATAAATCAAGGCGATTCATATCCGAAGAAGAGTCCGTAAATCTCAAGCAGAGAATCATGCAGCAATCGGGCGCCGAGTATGACTTGCATGGCGCGCCTCCCAGACGGTATCTCCTTCCCATTAGCCGAGTCGCTTTTATGCTCGGGACAAAGGGGAGCCACGTAGAGGTGTTGTCGTCGCCGCGAGGTTGCGCAAGTTCCTCATGCCGAGTGAGTGAGTCATCACATTGTCTTACGAGACAAAGATGCCGCCAAAACACCTTTCTTCCCTGGCTGGAGAAACTGCTTTGTTTGAGCAGCTCTTAAAGCCGGACAAGGAAGGATACTCGTACCTCAAGACGGCAGGGCCCATGCCTCTCTCCTCCAGGCTGGCTTTAAGATGGCCGAACTCAGCGGATCAGTCCCTCGAGGAGTGAGGAGAGACTTTTTCCGTGGATCAGCTGTTTGGATACGGTAGGTTGAATTGGGCAAGTCAGGCTGTCGGGCGGAGGGGGGAGGGGGGGGTGAAGGGGTAGAGTGAGTCGGTTGCTGACTCATCGCCGATCTCTCACCCACTTGGACAGGGAATCCAGTTCGGCGAAGAGAACTTTTCTCACGTTTTGCCGAGCTAAAGTGAATATGGTGTATTTTGTTTTTTTATTTTCTGGGTTTGTCTCTTTTGCGTCATTTTTCTCTCTTCCTTCGTCGTTTATTTTTTTTCCCAAATATAATCTAATTTGAACATATGCATGCATGAAAAAGTGTCTCTGCAGACATCCTAAAGATCTGCCTTTCCATGTGAGAGCACCTCATCGATCCTGAGTGTTATGCAAACATTCAGGACGCCATGAGTCGCCTCCTCCGCGCCATCATCAGTCACTGGAGCGTCTTCAAGACTCCAGACAGCCTCCTTCAGCACCTGACGCTTCACGGATTCAGCCATTACTGTCATAGGACGGTCGTTTTCCCCGCCACACTTACTCCAAACTGGGACCACTTTTTCCCTTTCCTCGTCCTTCCTTTCCCTTTTCACATCTGTTAAAGGTGTCTAGTTGTTTTTCTTTTTTTCTGGCGCGTTTGTTAGTGTATTCACGAGAGCTCTCCATCAATCGCACTTCGACTTAACTTCTGTTCTTGAGGCCCTCTCGCATCTTCTCCCCACTCGTATCCTAGTGCATTCCACCCTCTTGCAAAACCCCATCCTCTCATCATTCCCACTTCGCTACCCCCTCCCCCAATTTCCAATTCGCTACCCCCTCCCCCCATTCCCACTTCGCTACCCCCTGCCCCCAATTCCCAATTCGCTACCCCCTGCCCCCAATTCCCAATTCGCTACCCCCTCCCCACCCCCCCTCCTCTCCACCAATCGAAAGTGCAGATCACGACTGCCTCTTGGCTCAGCTAATTAACATTCTCTCCGGGGTTAATGAGGCCCATTGATTCAGGGAGAAGGAATTGATTGCTAAACACAGAGGGAGAAGGTATTTGGAAATGGAGGGGGCTGGGAGGGAGGACGGGGGGGGGGAGGAGAGGGAGGGGGAGACGCTGAAGGTGGATGATGATGCAAAGCAGTGATATATGTATGCGCGAAGAGAGGACAGACAGAGAGAAAGAAAACATTATAAGCTATGCAAAGACGGAGGTTTATAGTCATGCTAATGTTCTACTGTGTATGTACATGTATATATAGATTGATCCGTCCGTCAGTCCATCCATTCATTCATTCACTGATTCATTCACTCATTCATTCATCTATCCATCCATTCATAGATTTACATATACATACATACATATATCCTACATACATGTATGCATGCAAACATACATATATATACAATGCGTATGAATATATACTTATACTACTCACACACACACACACACACACACACACACACACACACACACACACACACACACACACACACACACACACACACACACACACACACACGTATGTCTCTCTCTCTCTCTCTCTCTCTCTCTCTCTCTCTCTCTTCTCTCTCTCTCTCTATATATATATATATATATATATATATATATATATATATATATATATATATATATATATAATTATATAATGTGTTAAAGGGAATGTCACCTAGAATTAGGATTTTTTTGGACGATCACTTATTTTCCTGCTTAAGGGAACTAATTAACAACATCAAGCAAGTGGAAATGAAAATACCAAGTTTGCAGAAAAGACCGGTTTGATGGCTGCAAGATGTAATGAGTTTGCTTGAGAAATAAAACTTTATTAAGGTTTACGAGTGCACGAAAATGTCACTGTAGAAACACGTACTGTGTAAGCCATTTCAATTACGTACGCACGACAGAGATTAAAAAGAAAGTAATATCCATGTATACGTATTAAAACTTGCCTCAGCCTTCAATGGTACTTAATCATATCAGTTAGTATTTTCATATTGTACAAATACTGATAATGTATACTTGACGTCAGTGTTTTCAGGCAGATCAGGGTATAACTTGCCTTTGTCACTGAACTTGCTGTATCAATCTATATCTGGATCTATGCATCTGTCTATATCTGGATCTTTGCATCTGTCTATATCTGGATCTATGCATCTGTCTATATCTGGATCTATGCATCTGTCTATATCTGGATCTTTGCATCTGTCTATATCTGCATCTATGTATATCTGGATCTATCTGTGTGCTGTCGTCGTATATACATTACATATGTCTGCAAAATTTCACGCTTCATGTAAAATTATTTCCACTAATTTTATATCTAATCCCTGGAGGTGACCCCTTTGCCCTCTTATCACATACAATTTTTCAATATATGATATGCTGATTGCCACTGGGTTCATATACACGCGATTTATCACCAAATCTGATGAAATTGATATAGCTTTTGGTTAGTTACTCGGGTGGAATCCATAGCAGGCAGGTAGAGCTATTCTGATGTGAAGATAAAGGCACATATGCTCACAGATTATATTTTTTAGTATTATTACTTCTTTACAATTCAAGATTCAACGAGAATCTGTATGACTGTATATAGACATACATACCTACTTATATACACACATATACTGTGTATGTGTGTGTGAGTGTGTATGCATGTGTGCATACGTGTGTACATTTGTGCATGTGTGCGTGTCTGCGCTTGTGTGTATGTCCGTATGTGCGTTCGTGCGTGTGAGTTTGTGTGTGTGTGCACGAAAATCTAGATAAATGCGGCCAGACACACATTGCATTTGTTTCTTTTCTTTAAGATCTTGAGGATGTGCGGTGGCAGGCCAGTTCTTCCGGACTCTTGAGTTTCCGGTTTGCAGTCGCTTCCCTTTATGCTTGCATATTTTTGGATGATTTCTTTTGTTCACGATGTTTGTGTTTCTTTCCTCGAATTCTGCATACAAACACACTGCACGCACACGCACACACACACACACACACACACACACACACACACACACACACACACACACAACACACACACACACACACACACACACACGTGTGTGTGTGTGTGTTTAATATATATATATATATATATATTATATATATATATATATATAATGTATTTATAGTTATATATATATACAAGTTTTTATATGTATATATTATGTATATATGTATGTATATATGTATATATATATATATATATATATATATATATATATATATGTATTTATATATGTATATATATATATGTATGTATGTATTTATATATGTATATATATGTATATATATATATATATATATATATATATATATATTATAATATATGTATGTATGTATGTATATGTGTGTCTGTGTGTGTCTGGCAAGAAGGCACCTCCTAATAAAAGATTATTCAAGCATCATCAGATGGATATGCTGATCGATATTGCACTCCCGTCTCATTCGACAAATTTTCAGCGACGTTCATTCTTAGAATCTGTCTCCGAGAGCACATTTTAATTGGCTCTTCCGGGAACAAGGAGACTGGCGATGGATTCCGTCAGAGTCACGGACTGCAAGATGATAAGCTCTTGTTTCGCCGACGAATATTTGGCTTTCTTGCCTTTTTTCTGGACTTTTTGTCAGAGGACTTTGTGCTTTGCTTGGAATGTTTATATATGTGTTTACATACATATACATATTATATATATGTATTTGTAAATATATGTGTGTATGTGTATAGACACACACACACACATCTATCTATCTATTTATCAATTTAACAACCACACCGGTTCATTCTCATATTAATACTAAGTTCTCCAAGTCCTCATTCTGTCACGAAAGAAACATTGTATCGCGGTGTCGTGGGGACAAGAGGAAACATGACACTCGATCGACTTCCAGGAGCCCAATACTGCTGATCAAGGAAAATTTTATATCTATCAATCGATAGATACTCCGACGCGGCAGTTTCAGATTAGTACTCGAGGCAGGGCTCTCAAGCACCATTATGCGACTTAGGGGTGACGAAGATAGCAAGTGCTGAGATCTAGGCCTTTTCAGCCTTATCGTGAGAAGGGGGAAAGAGTGATAAGACAAGTATATGAGGAAAAGGGCAAAGATAAGCAAAAAGTACCGAAGATGACCCGTTTTCCCACATCTCAAAAAGAGATCCACAGAAAACGGGGGAAAACGAGAAAGAAAATGGGAGAAGAGACAAGCAATTCTAGCGTGGACTCAAATCTCACAGGTAAATTGGGTGAAGCTTGATGGAAACGGGCAGCGAGGTCAAGCTTGGAGTGCCTGTGATTGACGTAAGCCATCTTCTTGTTGAGTGAGGCGGGATAGGCACAAGAGGAAGAGGAAGGAAAAGAGGAAGAGAAAGAGGTGAACGGAGTAGGAAGGGGGACCTCGTTAAAGGGAAGTGTTCCGTCAGGATATCGACATGTATGGCCTTATCCGGAAGAAATACTTGATCGATTGATAGATACGAATGCTGTTTCTTAGTTTTGCTTTGTTGATAATGTGGACTGGTTTATTTATATAGAAAGAAGAAGCAAGTGCGGAGTGAGATATAAATCGAAATGGAAATATGCAGTGATCTCTCTCTCTTTCTTTCTTTCTTTGTTTCTTTCTTTCTCTTTGTCTCTCTCTCTCTCTCTCTCTCTCTCTCTCTCTCTCTCTCTCTCTAATATATATATATATATATATATATATATATATATATATATATATATATATATATATATATATATATTGTATGTGTGTGTGTGTGTTGTGTGTGTGTGTTTGTGCGTGTGTGTGTATGTATGTATGTATGTATGTATGTATGTATGTAATATGTATGTTATGTATGTATATGCATGCATGCATGCATGTACATATGTATAAGTGTGTGTGTGTAAATGTACAAGTGTGTATTAAGATTTAAGTGATTCAGAGTTGGGGGATGGAAAGAAGGGAGTTAGAGTGGAAAAGAATAGGAAGAGCGAGAGAGAAAAGAAGAGGTCAGAAGGAGGAGAGGAGAATCCACGTCGAAGCAACAGTCACACGAACGGGTGTGCGCCCTAAAAGAAAAAAAAGGAAAAGAGAGAAAAATAAGACTAATCTCAAATTCCTGGGCAAGTCCTCCTGAAGCAGGGAGCGGGGGTTCTGGGCGAGCGGGTCCCTCTTGCTTGTGTAAATACCTAACACGTCTTTCCCATTCTCCGCTCCTGAAGGCTCTGAAGTCACTTGGCTATTTTGTTCCGTGGCCGTTCTTCCCTTTCGCTTCGCTCGTTCTTCTTCGTCTTCTGCGAATATTCACTTCCCTAGAAATGCTTCGACATCAGAGCGGTCTTGTGAATGAATGTCAGATAATTGCATTTCATTTGTATTGCCGTTGTTAGTTATTATTGTTATTGTTGTTGCTGTTGTTTCTGTTATTGTTGTTATTAATGATATTATTATAATTATTTTTATTATTATCAGCAGTATTATCATCACTATTATTATCATTATTACCATTACTATTATTGTTATCATTATAACCATTCCTATTTTTATTATCATTGTACTCGCTATCATTGTTTTTGTTGTTGATGTTATTATTATTATTATTATTATTAGTATTAGTATTAGTATTAGTATTAGTATTA
>NW_020871595.1:65072-70072 GCF_003789085.1 Penaeus vannamei | reverse complement strand
TTTCAACAAAGTACATCAAGCCTTTTCACTTTCGGTCAGGTTTGGTTTGGGTTGCGCAGAACACTACGTGACATTCAAAGCTGGCTGGGTAAAAATATATAGTTCCTGTTATTGTTTTAGTTGCCGTTAATACTATTATTGTTGATGTCAATGACTATGTGTGAATATGCTGTCGAGGCTCTATGATATCCCCAGAGACCGGGGATTTCACTTGGTGATTGGCCTGTACCTCGTGCCTTTTAATATCAAAGTTAGCCCGGCCTGTGCAGATGTTCGCGAATGTTTAGCATAACTGTCTTGAAATATTTTAAAGTTTGAGGCCGTTGAAAAAGTTTGAGAGGAATCAAGGGAAAGGCGTCTATTGAAATACAGGAACTTCCTGATCGCGACGAGAAAAATTGCAACATGCTCGGGCGGCTTCATCTTGCCAAGGCTGCAATGAATGTGCCGGATGGATACCTTCGTCGTACAACATGGCCTGCAATGGCTTGGAAGTGTAAGCTGCAAGGCCAGGAATGTTCATGTTTCTCATGTTATGAGAAAGAGAGGTGTGTGTGTTAAAATACCGAGACAGAGGCAGAGGCAGAAGGAGAGGGAGGGAGGGGGGGGGGCATCGCCCTTATGCTTATTCCACCAGGATTCGGGCATTGTAGAACCGGCCAAAGCTAATAGTTTTAGAATTCGTCGACTGAAGGATACTGAAATTGGAATGATTAAATTTCTATATTTTAAGCTATTACTTCTCTCTCTCTCTCTCTCTCTCTCTCTCTCTCTCTCTCTCTCTCTCTCTCTCTCTCTCTCTCTCTCTCTCTCTCTCTCTCTCTCTCTCTCTCTCTCTCTCTCTCCTCCTCCTCCTCCTCCTCTACGTCTTTGTAAATATATATAATATATATATATATATATATTATATATATAATATATATATATATATATATATATATATATATATATATATATATATGATACATATTTATCTAATCATTTATCTATCTATCTGTATGCCAGTCTTTGTGTGCCTCTTTATCTATCCGGCCGTCTACCTCTAGCTCTACCTCCCTCGTGACCAAATTCACAGCATTTTCCACTCCATGTTTTTATCTGTTCTTCCGCGCCCGCTTCTCCGCGATCCTTGCCACTCCGATCCTTACTGGCAAGATGTAGGAATTATGTACTTTTTTGAGGCGCAAATATTGGACGTTCTGCAGCATAAGAAGGTGTCCAGCCCAGTGCCATTCTTGCCTTGATATCGTTGGAATGGTCTACATTAGGTCTTAACTGCTTGCCCCCCGCCGGCATAAAGGTGTTTTTCATACTTTTTCCGTGACGTTTTTGCCAATACTTTTTGTTTATTATCATTATTTCTGTTGTTATTGGCGGTGTGGTGCTGTGGTTGGGGTTGTTGTTGTAGGTGTAGTTGTTACAATATTGGTAGTAGTTGTAATAATAATAAGGATATTGTTTATAATGGCGATAAAAATAGTAATAGTAATAAGTCACACTAAGAATAGAAGGAATGATTTAGTAATAGAAGCAGTATTAACAATTAAAGTAGTAAGAGAAATAGATGAAATAATAATGATATTATTATCATTATTACTATTATTATTATCATTATTATTAATGATAATAATGGTAACAATAATGATAATGATAATGATAATATCACTGATAACAGTAGTAATGAAAATAATAACAACAATGAGATATTATATATATATATATATATATAATATATTATATATATATATATATATATATATATATATATATATATATATATATATATATATATATATATATATATATATATATATATATATTATATATATATATATATATATATATACATATATACATATACATATATATATATATAATATATATATAAATATATATATATATATATATATTATATATATATATATATATATACATATATATATATATATATATATATATATATATATATATATATATATATATATATATATATATGGCGATGATTATCATTATCATTATCATTTTTATTGTTATTACTGTTTTCTTATTTATTTTTTATCATGATTAGTATTGTTATTGTTACTACTAATAATATTAATTCTATTGTTACTATTATTACTATAGCTATTGTTGTCATCATCACCATCACTATCATCATCATCATCATAGTCATCGCCACCACCACCAAAACTCACTATCGCCATCATCATCACCATCATCAAGCATCATCACCGTCGTCGTCGCCACAATTCTTTACCCTGGTCCTATTCGCATTCTTGATCCTGTACTTTTTGTGCGCGAAATTTATTTCTTCGATCATTTCTTTAAACAGACTTGATTTGATCTCCCTAATTCAATTTTCAAATATTTCTAGAGAAACTGAGAATATCTTTGCTGAGATTATGACCTAATAATTACTCAAGAGGATGAGATTCTGTGGATGTAATTTTTGCCGAAACCTTGAGTAAAGTATGTGTGGGCTGCTTTCTACTACCTTAAATATTTGACAAATTGAATATATTCCTAATTTAAAAAGAAAGTAAAGATATCAAGAGATTACAGGAAATCTTACCCATACGATACATTAAGTATCTTCCTAAATCCTAAGTTCTTATACAACACTTTTAGAATCTCTAATTCACAAGTCATATATAATCTTCATAAAGGATTAGCGATGATGATAATTCTAATGAAGCACAATGAACCTGTAACAGATTATGAAAAAAACGAAGAAAAACATCAAGAACCTAGACCAGTTCAGGATAGACTAAAGTAAATCACCCCTTTTTGGGCGAAGGGCCCCCATCCAGCGCCCCTGTCGTCCCTCCTTCCTAAACGCGCCGAACACGACCGAAATTCCCCCTGACTCAAAGGGTTCCTCGTCGCCAGTAAACACCGTGTAAAGAGGAGAGACATCATACGTGGAAAAGCGATATTTGAGAACTTCAAATAGACTCTGGCATCAGTTTGCTGGGTACACTCATTTTGGGAAAAATAATGAGAAATAGGTTGAATTAATAATGAGTAAATAGTGAATACCTGACTTCATTTAATCGTGAGTAAAGGGAGAATAACTGAAGTGAATTAATAACGAATTAATTTTGATATTTGGTAAGATGAACATTGATGAGTGTTTTAAAAAAGTTTTCTTATGGAAGGGAATATACATACATACAAGTGTTCAATTTGGCACGTATATTAAGGGTATTTCTCGAAAACGTGTACATTGAGGTGTGGCAATTTAATGAGCGTCGTACGGGACCTGTCAGGCTGCCTAGCTGGAGGAGGAGTGAGAACACGATAGCTTTTTCAATCCGGCCTCGCTATTCACTGAAAAGTCTTGAGGAAAAATGTTGAGGTAGACTGCACATTCTTTTGTTTTTGCACATGCTGTTATTGCAGTTGTTTGTATTGCTGTTGTTGTTCTTTATGATGGTTGCTGTACGGTTATGTCTACACAGGAATGTAAGCATATTCGCGAGCGTTCATACGTACACACGCACATGGACACGCACACACGCACGCAAGCAAGGAAGCAAGCAAGCATGCAAACACACACACACAAATGCGCACAGGCTAGTATAGGTTACACTGGTTCTCATCTTTCCCATTATTCCATTTGGAGATCTCTTTACATCGATACTTAGCGTCCTTTTGCGGTACAGTTATTAATGACAGTTGCAAGGTATCATCAGTGAAAGTACATAGTTTGTCTGTCTGTCAGCCTGTCTATGCCTTTATCTGCTTGTCTGTCTCTCTGTCCCTGTCTGCCTGTCTCTCTCTCCCTGTCTGTCTATCTGTCTCTCTCTCTCTCCCTGTCTGTCTATCTTCCTCTCTCTCTCCCCCTGTCTGTCTATCTGTCTCTCTTTCTCTCTCCCTGTCTGTCTATCTGCCTGTCTCCCTCTCCCTCCTGTCGATCGCAGTGTCAAAAGTCGTTCGTGTTTACCCAAGGCGCATCGGACGTCAGCCACAAAATGGTCAGCCACAAAAATAAAATTGGTCAGCAATTCCATTCATGGAGTCTGACCTCATTTAAACTTTGGAAACCGTTTTATTGTTGGGAATCTACACCCCCTCCTCCCCCCCTCCCTCCTCCTCCCTGTATCCCTAGCCAGCAGCACCCTCCCCCTCGCCATATCCTCCTCCCACTACACCCCCCCCCTATTCCCTGTTCTCTTGCGAAACTAGCTCCCTCGACGTTGTGTGCATCTTTTTTGTTTCTCTTGCTCTGTTTCTCGGTTTTATCCAAGCACATTCGCTCTCTGCTTTTTCTCTCGCCACATCCTCTCTTCTGGTATAATCTCTCTTTTTCCTTCGCTGTCTGTGCGTCCTGTCTATTTTCCACCCTATCTTTCGCCGGGGGACACACACACTCTCTCTTTCACTGCCGGGCAGTGGGCAGCGAGGGGATTTTTGGGTGAGAGGCCTGCTCCTCGGGGTGTTTCTGGGTTCATCCCCTTGGTGCGCGTGGCTCTGGTCCGTGGCGATGGGGCGCGGTGGCTGCGGGCGGCGCGTGCGGAGTGCGGTCGTCTGCGCTGGGCTTGGGCATTGGGTGCTCCTCGCCGTACTGAGGCGGGTGCTGCGGTCGGGGCAGTAGCGTTGGGACTGATCTCTTCTCCTCTTGCAGCTCCTCTCTGCGTGCTGCTGACTGGGGCATCGATCTGCGGGAGGCGAGGTGGGGTCGGGTCGTGGGGTGTGGGAGGGTAGCGGAATCCTGCGGTGCTACTGTGCGCTGCGCGCTATCTGCTCGGTCTCTACTCTCCTTCTCGCTCTCGGTCTCTCTGCCTCGATCGTCTCTCATCCTCTCATGCTGCTCTCCTCTCTTCTCTCTGGCTTCGCGTTCCCTGCTCTTCATCTACTATGCGTCGTGCTGCTGGCTCGGTCTCTCGTCTGCGGGTACTCTCCGTCTCTCATCTCATCTCGTTCGTCTCTAGTCTTCTCGTCTCTCTCATACTCTACTCGTCATGCTCTGCTCTCTCTCTCTGCTACTCTCGCTCTCT
>NW_020871595.1:45072-55072 GCF_003789085.1 Penaeus vannamei | reverse complement strand
TGTTGTCTTACCGCCTCGCGAGATGCGCCCGCTCCTTGCGTGCCATGACGCGGGCGTTTGGGGCGAAGGATGAAGGGGAATGGCACGAGGGTTCGTTCCTTCCTTCTCTCTCTGGGGTTGGGATGTGTCTGAGAGGATTGGAAGCGAGGAGCATTATTTCTCACAGAGTGTTGGATTTATTTAGTCTTGGAATGGCGAAAGGCGAGTTATCCTCATCATGGGAGGGAAACCTTATTGCAGTGTGGGGAAGGATGTGATGATGGTTGGTTGATTATGTCTAATGGGCGCATTCAGGTGTAGGGCACACGCACACGCACACGCACACGCACACGCACACGCACACGCACACGCACACGCACACGCACGCACACGCACACGCACACGCACACGCACACACACACACACACACACACACACACACACACACACACACACACACACCACACACACACACACACACACACACACACACACACACACACACACACACACAGGACCCCCCCTTCCCACACACAATCACATAAACACATACCCATACCGGCACACAATTACTCCGCCACATAACCCGAAGTCACCCCCTGCCCCCACCCCCTACCGCCCTCAGTCGACAGCGGCAACGGCGACCCGGAAGCGGCACTTTCGCGTCAGGCGGAGGCCCAGCGCTGGACGGGGCGCAGTCTCGGCGGAAGTATTAGCCGCCTCCCGCGTCTTCCCGGTCTGGGCTTCGGCGACGTGCGCTGGATTTCGCGTCTGGCGGTGTTTTGTAGACGTAGCCTCGTCTGGCTGGCTCGCTCCCTCTTCCTCTCGTCTCCGTTTCTCCTTTTTCTGGTTGGTGGGGTATTTTATTTTAAAATCTTTCTTGTCTATATGCATGAGAGACAGAGACAGAGACAGAGAAAGAGGCAGAGACAAAGACAGACAAAGACACAGAGAATACTTAAAGCCAAGAACGAAAGATATAAAACAAATGAAAGGAGCACATTGAAAAAAAATTCCCTGAGAGCGCTTCCGCGTTCAATCCCTCGCGAGCCTTCCCTCTCGCGAGCGATAAAGGCCGCGCGACGCGATCAGCCTCCGTATCGGCTCTCGCAGGTATGCCATAAACACCGGCGCCGCGGCTGGAGGCTGCCTCTCCCTCCTCTTTATGGATGTGTAATGTTTCATTGCCCTCCCGCGTGCTGCGTGGCGGGCGACCCTCCCCGCGGCCGGGGAGGCGAGTGCACGGCTTGCTACTCCGCAATAAAACGTCGCTCCCCAAGTGCCGTTCGCGACTACGGCACCTGACCCGGAATAAAGCAGGGATGCGAGTGGTGTGAGGGAGAAGCCTCGCTCGCGGAAGAACCGGGGCTTGGGAGAGGGGGCTTGGCTTGGGGGAGGGTATAGGGCGGGGGGGGGGTAGGGGCTGGTGTTTCATTTACTCGCAACATGCTTGGTTCATGGAATAAGTATGATTTTGGTTTTGAACACTTCTGCGGAAGGTAACCACCCCTGTGTGTGTGTGTGTGCCTGTGTGTCAGTGTATGTATATGTGTGAGTATCTTAGTGAATGAATTTTATTTATTGTTTTTAACACATAAACAAGCACGTTTTGGTGCACCAATCCCCCTCTCCCCGTCTGTGTGTTGGAGCGACAATACCCTAATCCCTAATCCTGAAATATTCATTTTTAAAAAAATTTGATAACAAGTGTCTCGGCAGGCAGTCCTCATCCCGAACTGAATGTGGCCCATTACACGTCAGGCAGAGAGTCCTCTTCCTCTTCATCTCCGAGGCTTGAGACTTGTCGGATACTTGTTTTTTTTTTTTTTTTTCTTCTTCCATTTTTTCCACCCGGGGGCTTCTTCGTGTTTAATGGCTCTTCGAATTTTTAAAAAATTCAGTGTTTGAGTTTTCTTCTTTGTCCCCTCGTAGTTTTATTTATTTATTTATTTTTTGGTTATTGCCTATTTATTTTCATTATATTATGTTGTTTATTTTTATTCTTTTAACTGTCTCTGTTCTTAACGTGCGAACTTTTAAAAAAATATATCTGAGATGATGTTTCTATCTGTATTAAAGAAACCATGAATCTATTTAATTAAAATCAATATGCAGGTGTGCAAATCTAAACACACACACACACACACACACACACACACACACACACACACACACACACACACACACACACACACACACACACACACACACACACACACACACACACACACACACACACACACACCACACTCACACACACACACACACACACACACACACACACACTCTAACACACACACACACACAAGTTTATACTGGGCTCTTAATTTCCGTTTTACTCTATATTAATCTTACCCCATCAAAATCTCCAAAAGTCAGTCAGAATGAAATAGGTCCTTTTCTGGCCCTTCGAAGCTCCCCTTTCCCTGGAGCAACAGTACTTTAGGAGATGCTTGGGAGACGCGAGAAGGATGGAGGATGTGCGCCTCGGCTGGAGGTCCTGGAGGCGAGAGGCATCTGCGGCTTTTGAACTCTCTTCGGATAAAATGCGATGTGATGTAGATTTTTTTTTACAAGGATGAATGTCTTCCCTTTTCGATTTTCTTAATTTTCTGCTTTATTGTTTTTGTTGTTATTATTGTCACTACGGTCATACTGCTGATAATGGTTATGGTGATGATGATATTAATTACAATTTTACCATCATTATTTCTGATATGGCGATAATGACAGTGATATTGTCAACCAGCACGGTATCTTTTGATTAGTGAGAATCGCTGAGAAATGCGAAATGAAATGTCAACAACCGTAAATCGTTGTCTTTCATGTGCTCTTTTAGAATTAAAGCGTATGTTACGATGACATGCCGCCGAAAATATTTGAGACGTAAAGCCTTTGACTTCTCCCCCCCCCGCTTTTTTTTTTTTTTTTTTTTTTTGCTTTTTTGTATGTTGAAATAGCTAATTTAAAACTTTAGGAAGCTTGAAATTAAGCCAGATATTTTTTCCATTATTATATTCGCAAACAACAATCGAATATTAGTAGAAGATAGTGAATACAGATTCTCTAAGGAACGTTGTGAGAAATGCATGGGAAGGCAGCAATTGCCGAGACACTTACTATGGCTACACGAGGACGCAAGCCTTTTCGGTTGATCCGTCTTAATCTGGTGTATTTCCTCGTGCGTTTGCTTCTCTTTCGGAAATTCTTCGTGCACTCCCTTGAAGACGCGTGTGTTGCGTGATCTATGATTCACAACAGTCCAACGTATCTCTGTAAAACGGTGTTTCTCAGTTTTGGAAGTCTAGTTTCAACAACGAGTAGCGATATCCGTGTAAGATTACAAGGCAGTCCTTGTTAGAGTTAGCGAGGCAGAACTTGAAATGCCAGACTCGTTCCAATTTCAGGACAGAAGGCACATTTCTTTTCCCTTCCCAGCCCTTCGCAGGTCGATGGAACAACGCACATTCATTTCTTCGCTCTAAATCCGTCTGCTCTCCCGCCGCCCGACAGACCGTAGCGGCGGCACTGGGGTTGGGATCTAGTATTTTGTGCGTGCTGCTCTATCTATATTCAGAGCAAGCCCCTGAGCCTAGGCGGAGAGCGGCCGGGCGAGAGGCCTGTGCGTCTCCTGAAGAAAATTCGAAAAGGTGACCTTTCGGGCATCCGCGAGTGCATCAGGCGCTCGAGCGGGGGCTAAAGGGCCCTCGCTGCATGCCGTTTGGCGCACGAGCGGCCTGCCCCGTGGTCTTTGTTGGCGTTCTGGCGTGATACTGGCGTTGTGTGTCATGGCAATTCTCACGTCCCCATCGCTGTCATTTTCGCTCTTTCTTCCTCGTTCAAGTGATGCGGTAGAACATCACGCCTTCGCCTTTGTTCTCACTCACCGCAACCCCGGCCTTCCGAGGAGTTCTTAGAAAGGCGTTATTCCGCGAAAACGTCTTATATATCTTTCAGGCTGAAGCGGCAGCAATTGCAAATTCCGTATTTTTTCACCTGGATCTCGTAAAGGAAATGCGGTTCCTTACACAACGTCAGCCGGGCACGCCGTAGGTTAGGCTCATGAATACTGATTTTTACATTTATTTCGCTGTTTGAAATTGATATGTACAATTTTGGTTTGTATTCGATCTTCTACAGTTCGGTAGATTTGATGGCTAAGTAAAAACACTAACTTTAATACAGTTTGTTCAATTGTATTTATTCAAGTATTTATTTACACTTTTTCTTAGGCTATCGTAATAGATGATCTTACCTTTCATCCTGTATAGATAAGGATTGTCAGTATTACAGCACGTTAGTCCTTTTTTCGAGGTCGAATGGGAAAGTAAAGAGTAATTCCGAAAAACAATTGGCGGTCAACCCGGAGGGGAACGATGACATAGAAGAGTCATTTCCTGTTGCGTCCCGGAGTTTCGAGTTCGAGTGACCATGCGCTCGGGTCATCACGAAGGGCCTCCGTTCGTCCTCTGCGGTAATGCCTCGGCCAATCAGAACTCGGGGTCTTTGCGAGCGCAGTAATGTGTGGTGGAGGTCGCCGCCGCG
Source organism: Penaeus vannamei (assembly GCF_003789085.1). Taxonomy (NCBI): domain Eukaryota; kingdom Metazoa; phylum Arthropoda; class Malacostraca; order Decapoda; family Penaeidae; genus Penaeus; species Penaeus vannamei. The sequence continues at coordinate 50,548 of NW_020871595.1, read as the reverse complement.
CCACAGCCCTGGGCACGAGGCTGATAAATAGCAGCGCGTGGCGGCAATTCTTAACAGAAATAAAAACTGGCAGAGAGAAATTGTTTTCGCTGTAGTCAGGGTGGATTTTTCACTAGCCAGATTCGAACATTTTGTACATGCAGTGAGAATATTTCCTCAGTGGTACATTTCAGAAGGCTTCGCTTGTGAGATCTTCTGATGTAAAGAAAACAATATACTGAAAATAGGTATGCCACAGTTTTCCAGAATTTGTATTACAAAGAAAAAACACAAGTTAAATAACGTAATAGATACTACGGAATTAGTTTATGGTAAATAATTGCCTTTTTCCATCGTATATTTCCCGTTCCCTACCATATATCTCCTGTGGCAACATTTTAGTGCAGCCCGTGGGAATTACAGGCAGGTATTTATTTCCACTCGGTGTTTGACGTTGGCTCACCGAATAGCCACGAGGCTTAGTTTTGAAATAAAAGTGCCTGCTGCTCTGTGTTCCTTCGCAGTCTCTAATATCCAGCATTGGCTCAACGGCACTGTGGTTTCAAAATTTTGTCTCCAGTCAAGTACCCAGCTGCTCCTTGACAGTGGAGGACGCGGCGAAGAGACAAATGAGTGTCGGAACGTTTACTTCCTCTTGAGTGAAGCGGATATATCTTTAGCGTGCTCGTGAATTAAATTTTCGGCATATTTCGCTTCCCTCCTACTTTTGGAGATGTAAGGAGCAGATTACGCCTTCATTATATATTTTTTCCAGCAGAATGATGTTTAATGGTATATATTTTCTTTTCTGCAGATTATGAGAGATTTCACCCCTTTATGTGGGTTTCATGTCCGCTGGGTATGCTGAGAGAGAATTAGGATCGTATTCTCAGCGCGTAATTTGGCCACGGTTCATTTGCATCTTAAGCTGAGGCTGCGTTGTCGTATTAGTTTCTTGAGGATTATTATCAAGTTTAGATGTAATATCTGTATGAAGTGGTTGGCGGGATAAGAGGATGGGCAAAGGAATGAGAGATGGAATGAGGATAGGATAGGAAGGAAATGCTAGAAAGGTTTAAATGAGTTGTTCGGTGGTTCAAAGATAAGGGATGAATGTTTCTCTCTCTCGAGAGAGAGAGAAAGAGAGAGAATCTAGGATATTTAGATGGAAGAAGGTCGAAAGGAAGATGCAATGAGAAAGACAGGAAATGCGGAAGGAAGCGAAGGAAAGCCCGCAACCCAGAGCTCCGCCGCCAGCGCACAGAGCGACATCAATGAGAGCCTACTTATTACGTGCATCAAGTCCTCGACCCCGGCGCCGCCTGCAGGAGGTGAGGCGAGGGCAACCGTCAGTCACGAGAGAAGGCGTTCAAGTAGTTCCCTCGCTTGGTGGGAAGCCCTTTGAACGCGGCCGCTTTGCACGAGAACAACAGACAGCTAACTGTCTTTTTTGTCGTGCTCACAATACGGCGCTTTGATGTTTGGACAACAAAGGGCGGGGAGACCGGAGGACGACAGGATGTAACGCGGCCTTGAGACGCCCGCCAGACGTCGCTTGGTCGCCGTTGTTAGCACATAGGCGTTGTAGGAGGGTTGGGGGGGGGGGAGAATGGGTAGTCGACTGGAAGCAAGGCTCGAGGGGGAGGGGGAGAGGGCCTTGTGGAGGATGGTGCTTTGCTCCTGATCCAGGGCTGGCGGACGCTCCAAGGGGGCCGCGGTGCCGGGGTTTCGTTATCTAAGGTATACTTACATGGATATCTGAATACATTCATGCATGATAACATTCATGCATTCACAGAGAATATATGTGTGTGTGTGTGTGTATGTATATGTATATGTATGATATATATATATATATATATATATATATATATATATATATATATATATTATATATATTATATATGTGTGTGTGTGTGTGTGTGTGTGTGTGTGAGCGTGTGTGTGTGTGTGTGTATGTATGTATGTATGTATATATGTTTGTATGTAATTATGTATGTAGAATTGGTATAATGGATTTCTTTTACTAGGATGATGTTTTTGCCCCATAATACCATATAATTTTCGTTGTACCTTTGCGATCCGAACGTCATAATCCACTTATTTTAGAAATCTGTTTTTTTTTCACAATTTCGAGAAAAAAGAGAATTGAGGAGGTATATAAGGTTTCCAAAATATCTTAAAGGTTTCTTTAGGGGGAAAAACTAATAAAAGTTAGGGTAGAAGGAGAAAAACAAGGTGTAATTAGTAAGGGTCACTAATCATAAACATCCCATATATTTGCAGTTGCAATAGTACACTACGCTTGCAACAGAGCCTGCATTCCCTCCCTGAAACTCTGATTGTCGATTTCATCATTGTCCTACTGAAGTCTCTGCAGGATATTAGAGCAGTAGTTGGCCTCCTTCGTCTCCAGTGACTGGCTATGTATCAGGCTGCCAGCGAGCCACACCCAGCACGGGGAAGGAAGCGTGGAGTAACTTTTCTTATTTCTTTCTTGTTTGTTTATTATCTTTTTCATCCTCAACCGGCGGCCGAAAGCTAAGAAATAGGCTGTTCAGAGACACAACTTACATGCACAGCATCGTCTTTTGGTTTGGGATTTGATCAGTTCTTATTTCTTCAGACGAAATTTTTTACGTTATACATACATACATGTATATGTACATATATACATGTTTATATATGTGTGTGTGTGTGTGTGTTATAAATAGAGAGATATAGATATAGATAATATATAAATATTAATATAGATATAGATATAGATATAGATATAGATATAATATAAATATAAATATAAATATAATCATAAAAATAAATATAAATATAAATATAAATATAAAATAAATAAATGATATATATAATATATAATATATATATATATATATATATACACATATATACAAACACATGTATATACATATATATATATATATATATATATATATATATATATATATATATATATATATATTATATAATGCATACATATGTATATCTGTATATTTATATCTATATCTGTCTATGCATGTATGTATGTATGTATATGTATATGTATATGTATATATATGCATACATATGTATATATATATGTATGTATACATATGTGTGTGTATATATATTATACATATGTAATATATATATATATATATATATATTATATATATGTATGTATGTATGTATGTATGTATGTATGTATGTATATGTATGTATATATATTAGGAAAATAGAACATCTTCAGAGGGAAAGAGAGGGGAAGGGAGAAAAATACAGGAGAGAATGAAAGAACTGGCCTAACTGAATAAAAGAATATCTCTACTTGTAAAAGGAATGACATTAGGAGCAGAAAGGGGAAGCCCGCGGCGATCATGACAAACGGCCCCTCCCGCCCCCGCCGTCACGAGGCTATGAATATTATGAAAATAAACTTTGGGACGGAACGGCTGCAGATGAGCCATATTCTGCAGCCGGGGAAGGGAACTCCTCGGTCGTGACATGTGCTTCAAAGTGACCATTTTCCCCCGGGGTACCTTTTATCTTCTCCTGTTTTCTTTTTCTTCTTTAAGTGGCTGTTTTTTGTTTGTTTTGTTTGTCGTATATTGCGGTGGGAGGGTTCTTATCTTGAGGTACGATGGCGTTTGTTCTTTGGGTGTTTTAGTTTTTTGGCATTTGCTAACGAGTGATTTGCACGATGCGATTTTATATTTCTTCGCAAGTATGTCACTCGAGTGAAGAAAATGGGCAATCGATAGAAATAATTAGGAAATGGATGGTCTTGAAAAACTTTCTAGATTAAACGTTTCTTTAATTGTTTTTTTCTACTCGCAGACCGACAAAAGCTTCAAGAGAAATACGTAAATGAAACAAAAATGTAATGCATATATGCTAATTAAGTGCAAATGAAATGCATTCCACAGCGCAAAATCACTCACAAAAGGGTAAATCATCTCCACATTGATGACAAATCAAGGGGCTTAATCGAAAACGATAAATAGATAATGAACATATTTTTCCTCGGCCTTTGAGCAGCGAGGATGAAAGATTGGGAGATAATGAGGAAACATTTTGGAATAAGAAAGACACGTGAAATCTTTTTGATCAAAGGTACATTGTTCGGAGGGTGATTAGGGCGAAGAAGTGATACTGATAATGCGTTGCAATCTTTCGTTTTATTTACTGAGGAGAATGTAAATGATTTAGTATTTTGGGATTTTATGATAAAATATCTATGGTTTTATCAATAGTAAATCTCTCGCTCTCTCTCTCTCTTCTTTCTTTCTTTCTTTCTTTCTTTCTTTCTTTCTTTCTTTCTTTCTTTCTTTCTTCTTTTTCTTCTTTCTTTCTTTCTTTCTTTCTTTCTTCTTTCTTTTCTTTCTTTCTTCTTCTTCTACTACTACTACTACTACTCCTCCCCTCCTCCTCCTCCTCCTCCTACTACTACTACTACTACTTACTACTTCTTCTTCTTCTTCTTCTTCTTCTTCTTCTTCTTCTTCTTCTTCTTCTTCTTTTCTTCTTCTTCTTCTTCTTCTTCTCCTCCTCCTCCTCCTCCTCCTCCTCCTCCTCCTCCTCCTCCTCCTCCCCCTCTGCCTTTTTCCTCCTCCCCCTCGCCTTTTCCTCCTTCTCCTCTGCCTTTTCCTCCTCCTCCTGCCTTTTCCTCCTCCTCCTTCCTCCTCCCCCCCTCACCATTCTTACTCCCTCTTCTTCGTCCTCCTCCTCAGCTTCTTCTTTTCCTGCTTTCTTCCCTCCCCTCCCTCCTCCTCTTCTTCTCTCTCTCTCTCTCTCTTTTTCTTCTATTTCTCCCCTCCTCCTCCTACTACTACTACTGCCTTTTCTTCCTCCTCCTCCTCCACCACTCTTCTCCTCCTTCCTCACCACTCTTACCTCCTCCTCCTCCACCACCAACAACACTCTTACTTCCCCTCCTCCTCCCCCACCACTCTTACTGCCCTCCTCCTCCTTCTCCACCACCACCACTCTTACTCCCCTCCTCCTCCTCCATCACTCTTACCCACCACCACCACCACCACCACCACCACCACCACCACCACCACCACCACCACCACCACCACCACCACCACCACCACCACCCTCCTCCGCTTCCTCTCTCTCTCTCTCTTTCTTTCTCTGGCGTTATACATGCCACCTTGGAATACATACAGAATTATTTCAATTGCTAATAAAATGCACAGCCTCTAGGAATGACTTCTTTTTGATAACAGATGATAAGGGATATGCCACACCTTGCAAGGAGAATTATCCTCTTCTTGGAGCCTTGTCATTGTGAGGGAAGATTTTCAGTTTCAACAATTCCACGGTGGCTGAATAAATAGAGAAATATCTTTAGAATTCCAGTTATCCTTGTGTAGCATCCTTTTCATACATTAGTGGTTCGGTAATTAAGGCATAACAGAGAATCATTGCTAATATGTCTCTTTATTCACCTTTATTTACATACAACAGCCAAAAAACAAAGACAAAAAATAGCCAACAAAAT
>NW_020871595.1:35072-40072 GCF_003789085.1 Penaeus vannamei | reverse complement strand
TATGTTTAATTATAACAGACAGTAAAAACGGACTTACTACGGAAGAATGCTCAATACACATAAACAACACAACCAGACAATCAATCACATGAACGTAAAAAGGAAAACACGTGATCCACATGCACTGAGCCTATTTTATAAGCAGGATGTACTGTAAATTCAAGAATTGCATGACGTACTACTCCTTTGCCATATATGAGAAGTTAAAATGTAGCAGATAGAGAGAGGAAGAGAGAGAGAGAGAGGGGGGGAGTAGCAGATAGAAAGATGAGAGAGAGAGAGAGAGAGAGAGAGAGAGAGAGAGAGAGAGAGAGAGAGAGAGAGAGAGAGAGAGAGAGAGAGAGAGAGAGAGAGAGAGAGAGAGAGAGAGAGAGAGAGAGAGAAGGAGAAAGAAAGATTCTTGGAACGCAGCAGACTCTTCAAAGAATCTTACTTCTCCTCGAGGTGTCATTCTTAGCATGGCTTTAGACGAACAAAAATACCCTCGGACGAATCCCGAGGTGGTCCTTCGCATGGTCTTGGGTTCATGGAGCTGGACTGGGCTGGTGGAGGTGGAGGAGCGAACGGAGAGGGAGGAAGGTGAATGCGGGAGGAGGAAAGAGAATAGAGGGTGGTGAGTGTAAATGATGGGGGCGGGGGAGGAGGAACAGGAAGAGGAGAGGAATGCTACTTGCTAGACTAACAACTACAACTGCTACTGCATTACTACTACTTCTACTACTACTACTACTATTACTAATATTACTATTACTACTGCTTCTATGTCTACTTCTACTATTACTACTACTTCTACTACTTATATTTCTACTTCTACTTCTATTACTCCTACTACAACTACTACTGCTACTTCTACTACTTCTATTGCTACTACTACTATTACTTCTACTGCTAATATTACTTCTACTGCTATTACTACTACTACTACTTCTACTTCTATTACTACTGCTACTTCTACTTCTTATATTACTACTACTACTACTGGCACTTTTACTACTACTATTACTTCTACTACTATTATTACTTCTACTGCTACTACTACTACTACTGCTGCTTCTACTTTCTACTATTTCTACTACTACTACTTCTACTTCTACTACTTTTACTACTACTACTTCTATTACTACTATTACTATTACTACTGCTTCAACGTCTACTCTACTACTACTACTACTATTACTACTACTACTTCTACTACTTATTCTATTACTACTACTACTGATTCTACTACTACTACTACAGCAACAACAATTACTATTGCTACTACTACTTCTACTATTTCTACTACTACATCTACTATTTCTACTACTACCTCTACTATTTTTACTACTACTATTACTACTACTACCACTACTACTGCTACTTCTACTATTTCTACTGCTACTACTACTTCTATTACTACTACTACTTGTACTATTATTACTACTTCTGCTACTACTACTACTACTGCTACTTCTACTATTTCTACTACTACTACTACTATCACTTCTACTACTAGTAGTATTACTATTACTACTACTTCTACGTCTACTTCTACTAATACTACTGCTACTGCTAGTAGTGCTAGTACTATTACTATTACTTTTACTATTATTACTACTTTCTACTACTGCTGCTACTCTACTACTACTATTACTACTACTGCTACTACTACTATTGGCTATTACTACTGATACTACTGCTGCTGCTGTTGCTAATACTACTACTACTTTTGCTACTACTACTACTACTTTTGCTACTACTACTACTCGTAGTAATAATGATAGTAGGAATGATAATGACGATAATAATTGTAATAATAATGATGATGATAATGATATGAATTATAGTAATAAGGACGATGATAATATTATTAATAATAATAATGATAATTGTAATTATAATGATAAGAATGATAAAGATAACAATAATTAAGATGATAAAATAACAAGGATGATAATAACAACAATGATAGTAACGATAATAACGGTTATAACAATAAGAAAGGGGTCGCGTTATCGCAGTGTCCCTCGACTCGCAAGTAAAGCGTCCGTCACCTGAAAGCCTCAGGAGTCAGAGTACGTTGGGTCTCATTTAACGGGGCGACGGTGACAGCTGGGCGGTGTTCTCGGTTCCTCTGGCTTACTTTTAGAATGGGAATGAAAATAATAGCTTTATTCTGTATGGAAATGAGAGCCAGCAGGACCCGGCGGAGTGTGGCGTTGAGTGTGAGGTTGGTCGGGCGAAGGATGATCGTTAGCCTCTCTGGCAAATGCCGAGGGGGGAATTGGAGGTAAAAGGCGGACTTGCTAAGGAGGAAATGGATCTGAATATACTGAGGGAATTGGTGGTTCTCCTCCTCATCTTGGGAAAGAGGTAGTCTGTGCTGTTTACGAAGCATTTTTCCCTGTCCTGTGCTGCCACTGCACTAGTGATGGTAGTAATGATAATAGTACTAATGAGGATAATCATAATGTTAAGGTTGAGGATAAATTATGGTTTTATTGGTGATGGTAATGATAATAACGATACTTGTAGGTAAAAGTGACAAGAGCAAGACTAAAGATGGTAAAAATCTATAATGCTAATTGGGAGATCAGGATAAAGATCATAACAATAAAAATGTTAATAAGTGATTTATAATGAAAACTGTAATGACAATAACGATATCGAAAGTAATGCATATAACAAATATAGTAACAATACTTGTGTTTTTTTCTTAAATAATGATTATGGTTATAAACGATTATACTGACACCAATTGTGATGATAATGTAGTTGTAATGATGTTTTATGATGTGGTAATGGTGTTGATAAGGATTTTTATAAAGATGATGATGGTGATAATATTGACAAAATCAATTATAATAATTATAATAATAATGGTAATATTGAAAATTATAATAATGATGATGATGATAGTAATGATAATAATGATGATGATGATAATAATGATAATAATGATAATAAAAGATGATGATAATGATAGTAAGGTTAATGAGAAATATATTTGAAATAGCAATTATTATTATTGTTGCTGTTGCTATCATTGTTGCTATTGTTGATATTATTGTTGTTATTGTCATTATCACCAGCACCACTGTTATCGTTGTCGTTATCCTTATCGCAATCGTTATCGTCATCAGTATGATAACATCACTATCTCCGCCGAGGGAGGATGCAGCATCTTTATTCATTTCTTGGCAAGTTAGTAGGATAGCACAAAAAGTTAGCGACGGATCATGATGAAAAAATATGGTTAGGTTGCCTAAGATCCAATTAATTAGATTTTGGTAATGAACCCGAATTCACGAAGGGATTATGGATGCAATTAAAGGATTAATAGTCAGTGTGATTTATAGCACACGCCACGTCTGCCATAGAACTGACTTTCTTTGAAAATATGTGGTTAGCTTACATATTTTGAGCCTGGATTTTGAAGCGACTGCCGAAGTCTGCGTTTTCTGCTGTGCTTTCTAGCTACTCTTCTTATATCACTATTATTGCAAATATGATTAATACAATCTTGTTATTAGTCTCTTACTCTCTCTCTCTCTCTCACTCTCTATGTATATATATATATATATATATATATATATATATATATATATATATATATATATACATATTTTCAAATTTTTGTATGGATGAACAGATGTAAAGGAATTGATAACATTATTCGCAGATTTGTCTCGAATTTCTCGTTAGGAGTTTTATTTCTCTTGGTTTTTACTCCCGCACACCTGTCCTGGGTGATTAGGGGGCGGGGCCTGATTGAGCACCTGTTAAATTGTCGACGAGGGGGTACTTTGGAAGACATTTTGCATTTAGGGGCTTTGGCTTGATGGACGACGCGCTTGTTGTCTTAGGAACAAGGGAAGCAGTTCATATCTTCTCTTTATTACCCTTTCGCCACTCTGAATTTGCATTTCAGATTAGATATGTGTCGTTTTATTTTTTATTTTTTTAAATCTTTTCTTTTTTCCCTTTTCGTTTATTGTGCTTTCTCAAAATATAGGTAAGCATGTATGCATGTATATAAGAATGTAGGATGTAGGATATCCATACACACACACACACACACACACACACAGAGGGAGAGAGAGAGAGAGAGAGAGAGAGAGAGAGAGAGAGAGAGAGAGAGAGAGAGAGAGAGAGAGAGAGAGAGAGAGAGAGAGAGAGAGAGAGAGAAAATAGGGGATGGATAGATAGATAGATAGAACGCAAATTTATAAAGCGCCGGGGGAGAGGAAAAGGAAGAGGAAGTGAAGGAAAGGAGAAAGATGAAGATGAAGAGGGAAATAGAAAGGGAGATAAAGAGGGAACGGGAATAGGAAAGGGAAAAAGAAAAAGAAAGCGAGAGGGATGGGGAGGTAGGGAGGGAGGAGGAGAGGGAGAAAGAGTGACTGGTTGTACTTTGTCGCTATAAACATGTCATAAACACATTAAGCACTACTCAAACTTCATTCAAGAAGATTAGCACCAAAACCTAGATTTTTTTCAAATGAAATGCTATTTATTGGAATCACATTTGCATTGCACTTGCTGAAGCGTTAGTAATAGGACATATGCATGAGTGGAATACTGATATTATTAACACTTCATGCCAATAGTGACGAGGCAGTTTTGCAGTAATGAGAAAATGCGTAAAGTGATGTGTATCTGTATCTAAGAATTTCTGTATATGCTGTGATAGGGCTGGCTGTTCATCTAGATTTAGAATTCGCCTGCTAGTCATACAGCCGGTTTGTTCAGATTGTGCGAGGCCCGACCCAATTAATATTCATAAATACGGACATGCATATATAAAGAAAAAATGCATATCTATCAGTCTAGACATGCATATCAGCCGGACAGATAGATAGATATATGTATATATTTCAGATCGATAGATAAATACTTTTATTTCTGTGTATATGCGTGCCCGTATTTGTGAATATTCCTTGGGCCTCGCACAATTTTTAACAAACCGGCTGATAATCATGGGATCTAAAACGTTAGGATTGACTCTTCTCATGTGGTGA
>NW_020871595.1:20072-22572 GCF_003789085.1 Penaeus vannamei | reverse complement strand
GAAATATTATCGTTCTGGTGGATATGAATATCGTAATCATAACAAATATGAGAAAAAATGTGTACTGAGATTGTGAGTGAAAACAACATCAGTAGTAACAAGAATAACAATGATAATAGTAATGATGATTATCATTATTATTAATATCATTAATAATGATAACAATATCTGATAATAGTTATTATTATTTTTATTATTATTGTTATTATTATCATCATCATCATTTTCAGCATTATGAATATTATGATTATTATCATTATCATTATTGTCATGATTATTATTGATGTTGTTGTTTTTACTATTATGATTATTATTACTATAATAACAATGAAAATAATAGTAACAATGATAATGAGAATAATAATAATAATGATAATGAGAATAATTGTTGTTATTATCAGTGTCATTATCCTTATCACTATTGTTATTATTACTACTATTACTAATACTGTTTTACTGATATCCATTATCATTGTTATTATTATAAATTATTGTTATTATTTTGATGATGATGATGGTGATGATTGTTATGATCATTATCAATGCTACTACTTCTACTACTATCAGCACAACAACAACTACTACTACTATTTTTATTATTATTATTATCATTATTTTCATTGCTGTTGTTAAAGTTATCATCATCGTCGTCGTCTTCGTCATCGTCAATCTTTATTATCACTATTATTACTTCTGTTATTGTTGTTGTTGGTTGTGATATAATTTTATTGTTGGTGTTATTGTTGTGTGTAGCTCTTTCTGTTTTTTTTTTTTTGGCGGTTTTTATTCTTATTTTTTATCGTAGTTACCGTCACAGTTGCTTGCTATCCTCTTTCCTTGCTCCTTCTCGTTTAGTCGCGGTTCCTGTTGCTGCCGCAGCTCATACTGCAGTACTTTCACAAGGCCAGTGTGTGTATTTATGCTGTCGACCTTCCGCGAAGTCGTTCTGATTGCTGAAGCTAGCAACAAAAGCGTCGTTTACGGAATGCATGCGTAGGCGAGTTGTCGACTCGTGCATCTTCTTTTGCAAGCCGACCTCGCCCGCCTGCTTCGTGAGATACGGTAACGAGTTCTCCCTCTCCTCCTCGCAACACGAATATCACATCTTTCTCATTCCTTGAGTCGTCACGTGACCTCTTCCCTCTCTTCTCGAAAGCTCCCCTCCCCCCTCCCTGCCGTTCTCTGGCTGCCTCACTGACCCATGACGGAGGTGGGAGCGCGCAGGGGCGGAGGCGAAGGAAGCATGGTGAGGCAGAAACGATGGAGGAGGTGGAGGTGGCGTTTGAGGTGGAGGGGGAGATTGAGGTGGGGATTGAGGTAGAGAAAGAAGTGAAGGTAGAGGAAGAGATAGAGGTGGAAGTAGATGAAGAGGTAGGGGTAGAGGTGGAGGTAGGGATAGAAGTGGAAGCTCAGGTGGGGGAAGAAGAGGAGGAATAAGAAGGGGAGGAGGAAGATGAAGGAGGGGGACGAGAAGTCGAAGGAGGAGGAGGAGGAGGAGGGAGAGGAGGCGCTGGGGCCGGCTGCTTGCCCCTCCCGGGGAGAGAGCGGCGTGCGGTGTCCACTTGTATTATTGACATGCAAGAAGGATAGCCTGGAGGGACACCTGTCAGATTGCCTTGTGTGCCAGTTGTGAGGTCGATGCGCTGTCAATACACATTCCAAAGCTTATGTGAGTGTCCAGAGTCTGCGCTCGGCCGAGTCCTGCGCCCCGCCCGCCCGCCCGCCCTCAGCGACGCGGCGCTCGTGTCTGGCGGCCGGCGAGTCACGCCCACACCTGCCACGCCCACGCCAGCCGCGCTAGATCTCGCTGGCATGCCTGTCATGCCCACGCGTGGCACTGCTTTGCGGTTCTCACGCCCGCGTCTCCAGCTGTCGGCATGACTAAGCTCGCACATGAACAGGCGTTTCTGCACGCGAACATCCACAAGCAAACAAACGCACACAGACACACATACATGCACATATACATGTAAATGTACATGCACATACACATACCCATACAAATACACATATGCACCCTCCCCCACACACACACACATTAACCATATATCTTACCCACAGCTCTTCCCATTTTTTTGCCTTGCCGTGGCGGTCGCTGACGCAGTCGTGCTGTTACTCCTCCCACTCAGCCACAGTACACGGATGGAGAAAAGTGGATAAAATGTGACAGAATAACACATGAAACGAAAAGTGGGATAAAATGTGCTAAAAATAACGGATGGAACGAAAAGTGGGATAAAATGTGATAAAATAGCGGATAAAACGAAGAATTAAAAATAAGTTAATAAATAAATAAATCGATTTGAAAAGCCGAAAGAGAACGCTAGACTGCAGAAAATAATGACACGCATTAAAGTCTTCTCCCCCGGCCGGTTGTTGACCAAGGCAGCCGTCGCTTACGCCCGCAAATATTGAACAGTGAGTTCATTAAAGCTCCCGCGAGTGGATCACAGACGGTCCCTCGTGAGATCGACAGGAATTACTCACCCATAATTGTCGG
>NW_020871595.1:0-7500 GCF_003789085.1 Penaeus vannamei | reverse complement strand
ACGACGATTCCAGATCTATCTATTCAAGAGTAGAGATCAGATAAGAAGATAGATATAATAGAGATATAGACACTCAACCGACAGAGATAGAGAGAGTATCTATAGAGAAGATATGAGATATGACAGATAGTATGACTCAGATAACAGAAAGAGATGGAAATGGACAGAAAACACTCACGACGATATAGACTAGAGTAGATAATTCTAGAGTCGATAGAGAACAGAAAGATAGAGATGATTAGAAGAGATACAAATAGTTATGATGGAGCATATAGACCAGATTAGAGATAGAGATAGATCTTATAGATATCACGATAGCAACTCGCACGACAGATAAGAAAGATAGCACATATAGAGATACGATATAGACCATAGAAACCCTGAGAGAATATCGATTTTACGAATGTAGATAGAGAATAAGAAATGGGATATACGAGAGAATTAGAGAACACAGATAGATGATAGAATTAAAGAAGAAACGAAATAGAGATAATATCTGACATAGAAATGTATGAATATGGACTCGGATTTACTAAGACTATGACTAGATTAAAGGTATAGTATAGCCAGTCATATACATATTATATATATATATATATTATATTATATATTAATATTATATATATGTATGCATATATATATATATTATCTCTACTATACTCATATATTGGCTATATTACTATACTATGTTATTCTAGGATATACATTAATAATGTATATAGGTATATGTTATTATATAAATCCAATAGGCAGTGCAAATTAATAATGAGAAGGCTGGAGGAGGGGAAAAGTTCCCTCTCGCCAGCAGCAAGTATCAGCAAGTTTGGAGGCAGACCTGTGGGCCCCTGTCTAGAGAGGGCGAATGCTGGACGCGCATGGCTGGGAACAGGAACTACTCCGTCTTCGCCTCGCCGCTCTGGTGGCTCTTGCCAGCTCAGAGTGAAAAGCTGTGTGGCGGGGAAAGCCCTGGAACGCACAGGTGGATGATGGACACCGCCAGCCACCACGCCTTTTATATGGGCGCCAGCGTCGGTTGGGGGTGGCAGAGGTGGCCATCCACCCGAGAGCTGACTGCCAGAGGCTGAAACCTCAGGCGGGAAGTTAAGGTGGTGGGCATCTAGAAACGTCCGTTCTATTGCGTCAGGATGACTTGTGCTCTTAGCTGTCGAGGGAATCACTGGGGGAGGCTGAGAGTTTGAGGTGGCTGCTCTCTCCGGAGAGTGGTAGTGAGGCCTGGCAAGTGGGCATGGACCTGTGTAAGGGTGGCTACACCATATATTATGGTTCGGGCCCGCAGCGATGGCCACCTATCTACAGGGAGGTAGCCTTGCCGGTCTCCCAGCCAGATCTCCACCCTCCGTAGTAGAAGGTATACTCCTGTGATGAGCGTATATGGTAATTGAGAAAATTGGAAGCTTTTATCTTTTGGCTTCAAGTATCTTTATTGCTGTGTACGCTCCGTAACGATTCTTGAGGTAAACTTGACCGTGAAAGAGATGTTTTCTACTGCCAAACTTCACATCTGTGGGCAGAACAGATGTCCTTTGGACGAGAATATTCGCATTGTTCTGGGGCGACTTCAGAATGTGTGGTATCTGGCTGTGATCGAGCTGGCTTATGAAGAAGTCTGTCGGTCCCCATGGTGTCAGGAGCTTGATGCGGTAGCGAGAATAGCTCCTTTTCCCGGTACTTAGCTAGGTCCCCCAGAAATTGAAGGATTTCTGGCTCCTGCGTACAGCGCCCATTGACCCCAACATCGCTGGATCATATGGTAATACAGTGAATGTCGGGTAACGCAGCCAGGAGATCGACCACACATTACTTGGTTATGCCTTCATTGGAGGATCCTTCAAGACCAATTGCAGGGTGTACGGAAGCTGCATGGGAGTTTTGTTGGTACTTGTACCATAGATTTGGGCGTTGATGGACTAACCACTCCGGGTCCACTTAAACACCCTCCACGGTTCAAATGACTCACAACCAGACGAGTGTTTATTGAGGTGTCAGGCCTGAGGGAGGGGGATAAGTGTGACCGCAGGGTCAATTGCATGAGAACGCAATCATTATCGAATAGTTTCGCAGTTAGCTTGAGCAAAGTCTGACAGAGACCCTGTTCTTCTGCTGGGATACCTAAAGCGTGGAAAACGCTTGATGCACTCAAGATAGGGAGGAGATTGTGTACGCCCCAAGAGCAGTACAGATTCGCCATCTCGCAGGAAACACTGGAAAGCCACAGATGCCCATGTCGTCGCGGCTTCGTCACTGACAGGGGATCGGGAAAATGTCGCATACTGTATCCATAAATTGCTGACGCAAGAACTACGGTCCCCTGTTAAAGAAGGACAGAGTACGAACAGGTTTATTAGGAGTCCTCTGCAGAAGGAGGTAGAGGCCCATTTCTGTAGTAAATGACCTGTGCGTACAATCGCATACCAAGCCCTGAGAAAGCTGAACTCCAAGCTCTTGCACAGGTGTAGCGTTCGCTCAGTAAAGTGGTCAAGAAATGCATTTCAGATCCTGTTGCGGTGGCTCCGGAGGACGCAATTGGGCTGAGTATTTTGAGCAGCTGTCTCAATCAGGTTGAACAAACACCTATCCAGATGGAGTCTTAAACTTTGAGCCGGGACTAGATCAGGGTCTTGATAAGTGATCGAGATCCCATATACACACGCCTGAAAACCAGCAGCACGTATACCACCCTTATCAGTGAGGCAAACACCACTCCACCCCTCCTAACTGAAGTTAGCACGGGGGCAAATGAGCGATTTCATGCATGATCAAGAATGTGTTAAAAGCAGCTGTATCTGCGGCATACCAGCTGATAACTGTTATCAGGCCCGGTGTGATGAACCTATGCCACGGGGGTAACTACGCTTGTCCTAGGCTGCCATCTGGCAGTCCGTTTCCGTTCCTCCTGACCTGTTGACGGGTGTTGGTCATCCCCCTTCACCTCTCTGGAAGGGGAAGGGGACCGTTGGGACTCGCGCGATACCTCCACCGAGGCATCCACACCATGCTCTCACAGTGTACCAGGCAAGGTAATATTCTCGCCACCACATGTCCTTCTTGAGACCACGTATCAGATAGACCTCTACTGAGGGCAACAGAGACTGGAAAGCAATAATCACGGATTCCTCTTGGTAAATCCCATAAGGAGAACGCTATCCCAGCGGCTATCTGAGTCATTGTAGAAGCGCCGGTCGTGAGTTCAGGACTCGGGGCTGCTTGACAGCCTAACAAATCGCCTCTCAACAGAAGTGCGTTCGAATACGGTTGCAACATTCGGGCCGAAGCTCACTTGGGAGATCCTGAGGCTGGAGAGGGAATACATTTACAAAGGATTATTGACCTAATCAAGCAAAGCACTGTATATACTGGACTTTTCAATTTGAAGTGCGTAAGTGTGGTGGGGCGACCTGTTCCGAGCTTCTTCCCTGTTAGTTTTAATGGAAAGTGAGGCAAGGCGTGGATCCTAGGCACAAAAACTCTTTTTTAACACTGCAAAAGGACTGGATACTGGCAGAGCTACTGTATTCTTAATAAGTCATTAGTAGAGGGCATACACGTAGGGCAATATTACAAGGTATTTATCAAGACCTTGACTTTGCTGATGATGTTGCATTCTACTCTGATCCTTTGGAAAACCCTATAGCTGGCGGCTCCTCGATGCATATTAGCTCAAATGAAGCGAGCCCCTGGTTCTATGAGCGTCTCCTTGGACACAATGACCAAGGTCCAGGAATTTGGGGGACTTGTCTCGGACAGAAACCATGTTTATTCACATCTTCAGTAATAACGTGCTAATGCGGCGAGCGTACCAATTAGAAGTTCACAAGATAAGATGCAATTTACATAACCTTGAGTAGTGTATAAGCTTTCTAACTCCTGGGGCCTGTCTCAGAACCATGAAGTCGACATACGGAAATTGGCCTGGCAGCAGGGGTCATGAACAGTAGCTCTCAACATAGAAAGTATCTTGGAGATTGTCGGTCTAACCTCGTTGAGAAGTGACCCAAAGCTTACGGGTATTAAAGGCCAACCTGATAAAATGCCTAGTTTTGCTTATTTATAGACCATCCAGTTGTAGCGAAACTCTGGACATTGCCTGGTGCGCTCTTTGGCAGGCCCCCTCGTGCCTTGAAGCCTTTTAAGCAATAGGTTCCATTGACGCCAGCATCTATGGGGTTACGTGGCGGGGACCTACTTAGTGTCCAACCAACGGTTGCCAACCGTGTAGACTGGCACAAGGCCCTGTTTTACTGCCACATTATCCAGTGTATCGCCAACTCAGGAACTATATAACGGCCACCTTGGGGGTGCGTGGGCCCCCTCCCCCTCGCTTCTCCTCAGGATGACCTGCCATCAAGGTCGTTCTCTATCTCGCAGACAACCTGGGTGTGAAAGGGGCCCTGTGGGGACGACCGAGGAAGTCATCGGCTTGGGCAGATGATTCCAAATCCTCGTGATAGACACTTAGAGATGGGCTCCCGAGTCCATGCCTGGACGGTCTCTCGCCATGAAAGGGATTCACCTCATCGTAGGTGGAAGCGAAGGGTGGATAAGCGGCATGCGCCGCCGTCGGCCGTCAGCCCTCATGATGATGATGATGATATATTATATATATATATATATATATATATATATATATATTATATATATATATATATATAATATATATGTATGTATACATGTATGTATGTATGCACATATATGATTAATTTGTATATATAGTACTTATATATATATTATATATATAATATAATATATAATCATATATTAAATGATATACATGATAATGATATATATGTTTATATATATATATATATATTAGTAATAATATATTATATACATACATACATACAACAACACACAGACACACAACAGCAGCACACACACAGCACACACTACACACCACACACACACACCACACACACACTACACACACCACACGCACACACATATCACACGTTTGTTGGTGTGTGATGAGGTGTGTCGTGTGTGTGGTGCCTGTTGTGTTGTGTTTAACATTGCATATCATAATATGTATTTATCCATATGTACATCCTAATCCTATCATCACACACACACAGCACACACACACACACACACACCATATATATATATATATATATATTATTATATTATATAATATATATTATTATATATTTATGTATCCATATTATATATTTATTTTATATTATATAGATATTTGTGTGTGTGTGTGTGGTTGATAGATAGAATGTACAATATGGATATAATACATATATAATATGCATTTAGAACACACCACGACACTACACACAACTACAACACACACACATATATATATTATATAATATTATATTATATATATATATTGTTGTATAACATATATTATTTATATAAATATATATATATTATATATAATATACTATATATAGTATATATACTATATATCATATATATATGTAATGTTAGTGTATGTATGCATGTTATTTATATGCATATGTGTATATATAATCTCAAGCTGATGGCTTCCTCCATTGTATGCACTTGCATTTGCGTTATGACATGGGCTTTTTCTTACGGTGATACTATTTCTTATTGCCAAATCTGAAAGCTTTATGATATATTATTATATATACACTTATACCTATACTATAATATACCTACTAATATTATTAATATATAATATTTTATATATAATAATGTAACGTCTGGAGTTTAAAATGGACCAAGTAAAGGCAAGAGCATATAGAAAGGGAATGTTCCACTTATTAGAAAGAGCTAGAATAAAATGAAAATAACGTTTTCTTTACCCTGTCTGGGAAACGGGAGGTAGAAACGTTTATGCTTAAGATAATACAAGATCACAAACTTTCGAAAATGTCTTTTGGGGTTTGATTTCTGACATAATAATAATGAAATTAGCATTATAAAATGAAAAAAAATCCTTGCTGAAATATATCCCGGTGAAATGAATAGTGCATCACGTAAGCATGATATGGCATTGTATGCTGTCTGTGTTTGTGGCGTAATGAGTAGTGTACGACAGCGAAAGTATAAGAGAAGGATATTTAAATACGTACAATACAATTTTGTAAATTGTGATGAAGATAATTCAATAAACCATTTGTTTATATATCACACAAAGACACGTACATCAATATATTCACTATTATTTACATTCAGAGCAGTGTATTGGCGTGCGTGGTGTGGTGATGTGTAGTGGTGTAGTTTCTGTAGTCGCTCCGCAGCTGCTGAATGTGTAGTGATGTGTGTGTAGTGTAGTGTTCCTGTGTGTGTGCTGTGACTGTTGTTCGTTTCTGTGTGTGTGTGATGTGTGTGTTCCTGTGTTTGTGTGTGATGGTGGTCGTGATTGGTTTCTTGTGGTCTGATAATGGTGCGTGTTGTGTGATGTACTGTGGTATTCTTTGAGTTGCGTGCGTGTCAATGTCGTAATGTATAATGCGATATTTAGCATTATAAACTGACGTGGCAACTCTCAGTATATAGAATCACTTTTCAGTTTCCTGTGCTGCTATTTCTTTCAGTTACATATTTATCATATTTATGTGTTTTAATACTGGAATTGGTACAATGATATGAATAATGATTGTTATTGTATAAATTTAATTGATGGTAATGATGATGAATTATGCATATGTGATGATGGTGATATGTCATCATCAATCATCAACACTACAGTCCATCATTTAATTTCTATAATCTATAATTATTTCTTTATTATTATTTGCTATCAATACTATATTAGTATCATTACCATTGCTATTTTGATATGTTTCCTATCAATTTAATTGTTCTTTACATCATATGATTATTACTATCAACCATCACTTAATTATTTTATTACTTTACTTTCGGTAAGAATTCACAGTGGGTACCAAATCACCAGTAGTGTATAAGTCAGACGGGAAATTTTCTGGTTTTGGGAAAATGTGTTTTTAACGTAATTGTTTAGATAAATAGAGACCTGTAATGATCGTTTTAGAAATTATTTAGCATTGCTTTTCATCACAACTGGATTCTTATTAGTGAAAGTGTGGAGAAAGTGATATTACTTGCGTTTAATGAACTCTCTCATGGGCTTTTGTAGTTTCCCCTGACTTTGGTGCGGTACTGAGACTCCATTTGGTTTGGCTGTTTATTCAGGAAAATAGAGGAGGGGGTGGTAGGTGGCGATGGGACAGTGGGCTCGTTCTCGTCTGTGCAGATTTGTGGGCAAAGGTGAGCCTTAAAGGACGCGACGAGCGTGAGCGGGCTGGGGAAGAACCTCCACCAAGGGGAGTCATGGTTCCGCCGTGACCCTGGTGATACTGTCGAAGCAGTCCCAAGAAGAATAACAGGATCGGGAGATACTCTATCGCCTGGTGGACGGTGGCTAGGTCCCGTTCCTCAGACTCCTACTCTCTCTCTCTCTCTTCTCTCTCGTCTGCTCTCTTCGTTTCTTCTCTTTCTTTTCTCTTCTCTCTCTCTCCTCATCTCCTCATCTCTCTCCTC
>NW_020871592.1:48136-52625 GCF_003789085.1 Penaeus vannamei | reverse complement strand
TTATGTATTATATATTTACTTTTTTTACTAATTGTTTATGTATTTACACATTTATTATATATTTACTTGTCTACTATTTAATTATTTGTTTACATATTTGTTATACATTTGCATGTCTATTATCTATTTTTTCATTTATATATTTATTTATGTATTTAGTTTCATTCTTCTTGGTTTTATATTTGTTATACATTACATGTCTATTATCTATTTCTCATATGTATTATTTATGGTTTATCTTTAGTTTCCATTTGGTCTTAAGATTAAGTCTATTATCTATTTCGCATTTACATACTTCTTTATGTACTTATTTTTTTTCATTTGGTCTTAAGATTAAGTCTATTATCTATTTCGCATTTACATATTTCTTTATCTATTTATTTTTAGTTTTCATTTGGTCTTAAGATTAAGTCTATTATCTATTTCGCATTTACATATTTCTTTATCTATTTATTTTTAGTTTTCATTTGGTCTTAAGATTAAGTCTATTATCTATTTCGCATTTACATATTTCTTTGTTTTTTTTTTCATTTGGTCTTAAGATTAAGTTTATTATCTATTTCGCATTTGCATATTTCTTTATGTATTTATTTTTAGTTTTCATTTGGTCTTAAGATTGAGTGAGTGTATTATCTATTTCGCTTTTACATATTTATCTATTTATTTTTAGTTTTCATTTGGTCTTAAGATTGAGTCATCTTAAACACGTCAAGTTCCTCGCCCCTGTCGCGTCGTCGCCAGCGTCTTGTGAACTTTTCTAAGGATTCGTGTGACCTTCGGGCTGTTTGTTTTGAAAGTAAAGGCCAATTATGCCTAAACTTTTTTTTTTTTTTTTTTTTTTTTTTTTTTGAGAGGAAGGGAGGAAGGGAGGGAGAGAGGGAAGGAGGAGGAAGGGGAGGGTAGGTGGGTGAGAGGGTGGGGGATGGGGGAGAGGGTAGGGGATGGGAGGAGAGGGATGGGAAGGGGGAGGGATGGGAAGGGGAGGGAGGAATGGGAAGGGGGAGAGGAGAGGGAAGGGAAGGGAGGGAAGGAAGGGGTGTGAAGGGAAGAGAAGGGAAGGGAAGGGATGGAAGGAGAGGGAGAAGGAAGGGAGGAAGCAACAAGGTGAGAGAGGAAAAGAAGGAATAGAGGGAGGGGAAATGATGGAAAGAAGGGAGGAAGAGAGCGGGGAAGGAGAAAACGGAAGAATTAAGGAAGGAGAAAAAAGAAAAGAGGAATGAAGCAAAACAGAGAGAGAGAGAGAGAGAGAGAGAGAGAGAGAGAGAGAGAGACAGAGAGAGAGACAGAGACAGAGAACAGAGAGACAGAGAGGACAGAGACAGAGACAGAGACAGAGACAGAGACAGAGACAGAGACAGAGACAGAGACAGAGACAAGACAGAGAGAGACAGAGACAGGAGAAGAAGAGAGAAGAGAGAGAGAGAGAGAGAGAGAGAGAGAGAGAGAGAGAGAGAGAGAGAGAGAGAGAGAGAGAGAGAGAGAGAGAGAGAGAGAGAGAGAGAGAGAGAGAGGTAAGAGCAAATAATCAAACCGTAATTGAGATGCCGATTGTGATGTCAGAAAAGATCGTGACCAGAAAACGAAACGCACGAATAATAATAATAAAAAAAACGCACGAATTAAATAGAAAATGAAAACGAAGAAGAAGAAAAAAAAAATGAAAGAAAAAAGGGGGAAACGCACGAATTAAATAGAAAATGAAAACGAAGAAGAAAAAAAATGTGAAAGAAAAAAAGGGTAAAAAAAAATCTGAATCCATTTACATTACAGACGGCTTCGAGATATAGCGAATTCCGTGACGTCACGTTCGCGAAATTCGATTGCTCTTCTCTGGTTACGTAAGCGTGACATTCCAGATCGCCGAAGCGGAATGGTGGAAGATGGAGAGAGGGAGAGAGAGGAAGAGAGAAGAGAGAGAGAGAGAGAGAGGGACAGAGGAGAGAGGAGAGAGAGAGGACGAAGAGAGAGAGAGAGAGAGAGAGAGAGAGAGAGAGAGAGAGAGAGAGAGAGAGAGAGAGAGAGAGAGAAATAAAAAGGAAAGATTATTTTTATGCTGAAATTATAATGAGGTTAGGGGAGGGGTAGGGGTGGGGGGGAGGGGAGTGGGATGGGGATGGTGGAGAAGAGAAGGGGATGGGGTGGTTAAGGAGGAGGAGAGGGAGGGAAGGGGGAAGGTAGGGGATGGAGGGAAAAGGATAAAGGGGGAGAGGGAGGGAGGAGGTAGATGATAAAGGGAGGGAAGATGAGGTGGTGGGGGAAGGGGAAAGGGAAAGAGAAGAGGGAGAGGAGAAGGGTGAAGAGGGAGGTGGAAAGGTAAAGGGTAAGGATAGGAAAAGGGAGTGAAATAAAGAGCAGTGGACAAGGAGAAGAGAGAAAGAGAGGAAGAAGGAGAAGGGAGAAGATAAGTAGTAAACATGAAAGACGTTCATAAGTCAATTAAAACCAAATAAAACCAAAATAAAACACGTTAAAGAAGACCCATTTTCTTCCCATTTCCCCGGGGCATCAGGAGGAAAGGGTGGGGTGTAGGGGGTAGGGGTATGGTGGGGGAGGAGTTGGGGAGGGGGGTTGCGGAGAGGGGCATCAGGGGGAGAGATAAGCGTTATCAGTCTCACAGGATCAAATATCAAGACAAAGAAAGAGAGCAAGAAGGAGGGGTGAGGGAGAAAAAATACCTCAATAGACAAAATAGATAAAGAGCTATCAGCAAGATCGTGCTCAAGTTTATATCAGGTTCAGGATATCCGTGTTTTGTGAAACGAAAAAGATTTGATGTTTATCTTGTATAATCATGTTAATTAGCTATGCCTCTTTTCATTTTATTATTTTTATTTTATATATATAATCCAGTAAGTTCTGTTATTAGATTAAATACACTTTTCCATTTTTTTTTTTTTTAATATATAAAATCCAATAAGTTCTGTTATTAGATTAAATAAATAAGTGACCTGGTATTGAAATAGAGTCCAAAACAATAACAGGTAAACAAAATCCAGGTAATTAATAAAAATCCCCGTTTTCTTTGCGCGGGAGGGGAAACTGCAGCAAACGTGGCCGTTAGCGCGCGCGTTCGTTCCCTCACAGATCCTTATCATAAATTAGATATTTCCATCTGGACGCGTCCCCGACTGCGCTGCAAGATTGCCTGGGCGAAGAGCAGGAGGAGAGAGAGATAGGGAAATTAAGGAGTGATTATGCTCGTGGACGAAGAGGGGAAAGGGTAAGAAAATGAGGGGAGGAGGGAGAGAGAGATAGGGAAATTAAGGAGTGATTATGCTCGTGGACGAAGAGGGGGAAAGGGTAAGAAATGAGGGAGAGGAGAGAAGGTGGAGGAGGAGAGTAGAGAGAGAGAGAGAGTTGAGCTGATGAAGGGACTGAGAAGAAATATTCAGAAATAAAGGAAATTGAAGGAGCATATAGATTAAAAACTAATATCTATCGTATGGAGTTTGATGGAATTCAAACAAACTTGATAAGAAAAAAATAAATAGATAAATAAAACAAAGAAAATACATCACACTCCTCTTTACCCGGAGAACCCCCCCCCCTCAGAAAAAAACGAAAAAAGGAAAAAAGAAAAAAAGGAAAAAAGAAAGCAAAACGAAAAAGGCAAAAAAAAAAAAAAAAAACGAAAAAAATAAAAGAAAGCAAAAAATAAAATAGAAAATAAAAAAATAAAAAAGCAAAAGAAAAGCGAAAAAAAGTAAAAAAAAAAGAAAGAAAAAAAGAAAAAAAAACAATAGACGAGGTCAGAAAAGTTCACTTGGCGAGGCGCACAGCAGTATCTGGCCGTCGCCTCCGCCCACGCCCCACGGTAGCCTATAAAACCCCCTGCAATCGCTTCATCGAGGGCGGCTTCTGCAACAATTGATGGCGTTGCGTCGGTCGGAAGGATTTAGGTGTTTGTTTGTTTGTTTGTTTCAAGATTGGGTGTTTTGCTGCCTTTTTTTCCTTGTTTGTTTGTTTGTTTGAAGATGATTTTTGGGTATATTTACTTGTTTTGTGTATATTTCTTGATATTTTTTATTTATGTGTGTCAATATTTATTTATATTTTTGTGTGTCAATATTTATTTATATTTTTGTGTCATATTTATATTTTGTGTCAATATTTATTTATTTTTTGTGTCTATATTTCTTGAATTTTTTTGCGTGTGATATTTTTGTATTTTTTCTTCTTCTTCAAATGATTTTTTTTTCTATCTCGCCTCTCATTTGTTTTTGGTATTTTGCTCGATCTCTCTTATCTTCTCTTCCTTCATTTCTCTTATATTCTCTCGACTCATCTTTTCCCCTCCTCTTCCCTTCTCTTTATTTTTTCTCTCTTCTTTTCCTTCCCCCTCTCCCCCTTCTCACCTCTTTCCCCTCCCCCCTCCTCTCGTCGCTCCAAATTTCCCTTGAGAGTGACGATAAGGAAAAAAATGTGTTTGTGTTGTTGTGTGTGTGTTGTTTGTGCGTGTGTTTGTGCGTGTGTATGTGTGTGTGGTGTG
>NW_020871592.1:15636-43136 GCF_003789085.1 Penaeus vannamei | reverse complement strand
ACCCTCAGCTGACCCCGATCCAGTGTCAGGTGAGCGCGAGGGTCGGATTTTATTGGCGTCGATGTTGCTGGGAACGAAAGGCAATGCAGGAGGCTGTGGCGGGGCTGTGTATTGGGGTTGTGTGTGTTGGTGTGTGTGTGTGTGTGTGTGTGTGTGTGTGGGTGTGTGTGGGTGTGTGTGTGTGGGTGTGTGTGTGTGGGTGTGGTGTGGTATGGGTGTGTGGTGTGTGTGTGTGTGTGTGTGTGTGTGTGTGCACGTGCGTTTGTTATGTTGTATGTAGGTGAGTCTGTATGTATGTATGTTTGTAGTGTATGTATATTTGGATGTATGGATGTGTGTTTGGTTTAGTATATGTGTATGTTTGTATTTATGTATATAAGCTTTCATGTGTTTTTGGTGTATGTATGTATGGAGAGATGGAGAGATGCATGTGTGTGTGTGTGTGTGTGCGTGTTTTTGTGTTGTATGTAGGTGAGTCAGTGTGCATGTTTGTAATGTATGTATGGATGGATGTTTGTTTTTGGGTTTTATGAGTATGTGTGTGTATGTTTGTATGTATGTAAGCTTTCATGTGTGTTTGGTGTATGTATGTATAGAGAGTTGGATAGATGCATGTGTATGTATAAGTATGTATATAGGCTACTTTGGATGTTAATTTACTTGAATATGTATATTGTTATCGATACAGAAATACAAACACTTTCATATATACTTACATGCATAAATTACATAGATGGCTCACAAATTTTCGACGGAGCAATCAGGAAAATAAAGTAGCGACTATCAACAGTTTTTTTTAACTGATCCAAAAAATGAAGTTTCTCTTTCATTTTCCTTTTTTCCCTTTTTTTTCCTTTACACAAGGCCTATGAAATTTCACACTCATAAGGGGAGAGTTGGGGAGGGGAAGAAGAAGGGGAAGAGGGATAGGGGGAAAATTTTCTGCCTCCTCTTACCAGCTCTCTCTCTCTCTCTCTTCTCTCTCTCTCTCTCTCTCTCTCTCTCTCTCTCTCTCTCTCTCTCTCTCTCTCTCTCTCTCTCTCTCTCTCTCTCTCTCTCTCTCTCCTCATTCCAGGGATAACTCGCGAACCCTGTTGTAGGCCTAAGCACACGGGGGGGGGCGCTCTATAGGCCTACCTGCACCCTAACAGCGTCTCAACGGGGATTAAATGCATGTTTATTTGGCTGAGGTTGGTGGGGAGGGGAAGGAGGGAGGGGAAGAGGGAGGGGAGAGGGGGAGGAGAGGAGAGGAGGTGAGGGAGGGGAGGGGAGGGGAGGGGGAGGAGGGGAGGGAGGGGAGGGGAGGGGGGGAGGGAGGGGGAGGGAGGGGTGGGGGGAGGGGAGGGGAGGGGAGGGGAAGAGGGGAGGGGGAGGAAGGGGAGGAGGGGGGAGGGTGGGGGAGAGAGGGAAGGGGAGGGAGAGGGGGAGGGGGAGGGGAAGGGGAGGAGGAGGGAGGAGGGGGAGGGGTGGGATAGGAGAGGAAGGAAGAGGAGAGGGAGGGGAGGGGATAGGGGAGGGGAGGGGAGTGAGGATAGATGGAAGAAGCGAATATAGTAGAGGAAGGGGGAACGGGTAGGAAGAAGGCGAAGGAGGGAGGCAGAGGAAGGAGGAGGAGGAGGGAGAAAAGGGGAAAATAGGGAAGACGACGGATGAAGGATGAAAGAGGGGTAGAAGGAAGGAAGGAAGGTGAGAGAGAGAAAGAGAGAGAGGAGGAGGATGAAAGAAAGAAAGGAGGGAGAAGGGGAGGAAGAAAGAAGGAGAAAGGTAAAAAGGAAAGAGGGAGAGGAAGAAGGAAGGGGGAGGGACTGATTGAACGCTGTTATCTTCAATTTAGTGAACGATAAAACAAAACGAAAACAAACAAAAACAAATTAGATATAATACGAAAGTAATGAATCTTACAACGATGAGCCTCAAGCAGATAATTATAAGTTAAGAGAAGCCATTAAAAAAAAATGACGAATGATGCATAAGAGAAAATGCAACATCAAGGAACATAGGAAGAGGTTTGTTGGTAATGATAATGATAATGTTAATGGCGGCGACGATAAAGGCGAAAACGGAATGGCATTGTCATGTCCGCTCGCCGTGGGCGGAGGCGGCCTTCGCGTCTGCTCTCCTCTCTTCTCGTTTCGTCGATTCTCTCTTCTCTTCTCGTTTCGTCTGCTCTGTTCTCTTCTCCCCTCTCTTCTCTTATTTTAGGTTTTCTTTTTTGTTCTTTTTCTCTTCTTTCTTTTTTTTAGTTTTTTTTTTCTTTTTGTTCGTTTCTCTTCTCTTAGCTTTTCGTCTCTTCTCTTTTGTTCGTTTCTCTTTTCTTCTCTCTTCTCTTTTGTTGGCTTTTCCTCGCTTCTCTTCTCTTCGTTTCTTCTCTTCTCTCGTGTTCGCATCTTTTCGATCCTCTTTTCGTTTTGGCTCTTTCCTTCTCTTTTGTTCTATTATATTTGATTATCTTTTGTTGTATTTTCTTCTCTGCATTTGTCTTCTTTTCTCTTCTCTTCTCATGTCTTTACTTCTGTTATGTTTTCATCTTTTATGATCTATTTTGTTCTCATCTCTTCTTTTCCTCTCCATTCTATTCTTCTCTCTTCTCTCTTATCCTTTCTTCTCGTCTCTTCTCGTCTCTATCTCTCTCCTCCTCCCCCCACCTCTTCCTTTCCTCCATTATCCCTCTTTCCCCACTTTCCTCCCATAACCTCCCCTCCCTCCCCTCTCCCCGCCCTCTCTTTATTCTTGTCAGCTGTGTCTCCTCTTTAAGGTGTTTCTCATGTTACCAAAGTTACCGGTAGCTCCCTCCCTCCCCCTCCCTCATTCCCATCCTTTCTCTCTCTATTTTCCTCCTTCCATTTTCCTCTTTCTCCCTCCCTCCCTCCTTACTTCTCTCCTTTCCTCTTCCTCTCACCTTCCCCTTTTCTCTTTCCCCCCTTCCTCCCCTCCTTTCTCTCTTCCTCTCTTTCTTCCCTTCGTCCTTCTCTGCCTCCTTTGCTTCCTCTTTACTTCCCACCTTCCCTCTTTTTCCCTCATTCCCTCCCTCCTTCCCTTCCTCCCCCTCCTTCCCTTCGTCCCTTATCCCCTCCTTTTTCTTTTTTCCTCCCTCCTTCTCTTCCTCCCTTCCTTCTTCCTTCTTTTTTCTCTCTCTTTCCTTCCTCTCTCTTCCTTCCTCCTTCGTTTGTTTTCCTCTGCCCCCACGCCTTCATATTTCTGATTTATTTTTATTGTTATTTGTTGTCGTTATTATTACTAATGCCTTCCTGAACCTTTGTCTGTTTCTCTTCTGGTTTCTTATTCTACTGTTCGTATATTTGCTGTTTCCATTTGGTATTTTTCTCTTTGTTCTTGTTTCCTCTGCTGTTCCTCTTCCTGTAGCTTATTCATTTTCTTCCTTTTAACGTCTATTTCCTCCCTCTTCATCCTTGTCGACCTCCTTCCACTACCTAGTCTTCTTTCTCTTTTCTCCTTCCCTTTCCTCTTCTATTCACTCCTTTCATTTCCTTTCTTCTGCTCTCCTCTCCTTCGTCCCTTTCCCCTGTCCTCTTTTTTTCCCCCTCGCCTTCCTCTTCTATCCTTTTCTGTCCTCTCTTCTCCTCTTATCCTCCCATTGCTCCGTCGCTCCTTCCTTTCCTCCCATTCCTCGCTCCTTCCTCCTCCCCTCTCCTCCTCTCTCCTCCTCCTCCTCATCTTGTTTCCCTTACCTCCCTCCTCCCATTTGCCCTCCTCCTACTCCCCCCTCGCCTCCCCCCTCCCCCACCCCGGCCATCTTTCAAGCAGCCGGGGATGCTGTGACTGCGCTCTTCAAGATGTTGTGATTGCTTGCTTTCTGACTGGCCGAAAGCACCTGGATTTTTCCGTTTCTTCTTCCTTTTTTTCTTTTCTTTTTTCTTGTTTCAGGGGGATCTTCTTTGTTTTCTTGAGTTGGTTTTATTTGATTTTCGGTTATTTGAATGTTTTTTGTGTGTGATCTTGTGTTTTTTTTCTCGTTCTTTCTCTCTCCTCTCTCTCTCATCTCTCTCTCTCTCATCTCTCTCTTCTCTCCTCTCTCTCTCTCTCTCTCTCTCTCTCTCTCTCTCTCTCATCTCTCTCTCTCGTCTCTCTCTCTCTCTCTCTCTCTTCTCTCTCTCTTCTTTCTCTCTTTCTCTCTCTTCTTGTTCTCTCTCTCTCCTCTCCTCTCTCTCTCTCCCATCCGTCTATCTCTTCTCTCTCTCTCTCTCTCTCGTCTCTCTTTCTTCATCTCTCTCTCTCTCTCCTCTCCCCCCCTCTCTCTCTCTCTCTCTCCTCTCTCTCTCTCTCTCTCTCTCTCTCCTCTCTCTCTCTCTCTCCCTCTCTCCTCTCTCTCTCTCTCTCTCCTCTCCTCTCTCTCTCTCCTCTTTCTTTCTTTCTTTCTCTCTTCCTTGTTCCCTCCTCCCCCTCCTCTCATCTCTCCTTCCCTCCTCTCTCTCTCATCTCCCTCTCTCTTCTCTCCTCCTCTCTCTCTCCTCTCTCTCTTCTCTCCCTTCCCTCCTTTCTCTCTCTCCTCGTTCACTCCTCTCTCCTCTCTCTCTTCTCTTCCGTCTCTGTCTCTCTCTGTCTCTCCTCTTCTCTATGTTCCTGGTCTCTCTGTCTTCTCCGTCCTGTCTCTCTTCTCTCGCTCTTCTCTGTCTCTCTGTCTCTCTCTCTCCTCTCTCCCAGTGTCCTGTCCTCTCCTTTCTTTGATCCTCCTCTTGTCTTCTCTCGTCTCTCTTCTCTCTCTCTCTCATCCCCCCTTCTCCTTCCTCGTCTCTCTCTCTCTCTCCTCTCTCTCTCATCTCTCTCTCTGCTCTCTCTCTCTCTCTCTCTCTCTCTCTCTCTCTCCTCTCTCTCTCTCTCCCTCTCTCTCTCTCTCTCTCTCTCTCTCTCTCTCTCTCCTCTCTCCTCTCTCTCCTCATTCTCTCTTCTCACTCTCTACCTTCTCTCTTCCTCTCTCCATTCTCCTCAATCGCAAAAACTCTTATATCCTCTTATCCTTTTCTTCTCCCCCCCCCTCCCCCCCCCTCTCCCCCCAATCCTCAACGCAAGGGTGACAATCCAATCATTATTTTTTTTCCTTTCTTTCCGACCGAATTCGTTTAAAGAGGAAGAAGGAGAGAAAAAAATCGAAGGTCGTTACATTGTTGATAAAAGAGAAGAATGATAAGAGAATGAGTTAAAATAATGATTTAAAAAGGGAGAGAAAGAGAGATGAGAGAAGAATGGCAGAGAAAGAGAGAGAGAGAGAAGAGAGAAGAGAAGGAGAAGAGAGAGGAAAAGGAGAAGAAAAAAAAGGAAAAAGAAAGAGAAAAGAGAAAGAGAGGAGAAAGAGAGAGAGAAAAAGAGAGAGAGAGAGAGAGAGAGAAGAGAGAGAGAGAGAGAGAGAAGAGAGAGAGAGAGACGAGAGAGAGAGAGAGAGGAGAAGAAAGAATGGCAGAGAAAAGGAGTAGAGTTAAAAAAAGAGATGTGATAATAAAAGAACGTGTGTAAGCTAATGGAAAAAGGAGAGACGGGTCTTGGAATGAGAAACAAATGATAAGGTCGAGTAAAGATTAAATTCGAATCGAAGGTTGGCTTTTGTTTGCTAAGGGAGTGAGAAGAAGGAGAGGGAGAACGAGAGATAGGAAGAGAGAGGGGAGGAGAAGGGGAAGAGGGGAAGGAGAGAGGGAGAGGGAGAGGAGAGGGAGAGGAGAAGGGGAATGGAGAGAAGAGGGGGGGAAAAGGGAAGAAAGAGGGAAGATGGGAAAGGAGAGAGGAAGGGAAGGAGGGAAGGAAGAGAGGGAGAGGAAAGAGAGAAGAAGGAGGGGAAGAGAATGATAGAATGAGAATAAGAAGGAAGAATGAGAGAAGAGAGAAGAGTAGGAGAGGAGGAAGGAGAGGGGAAAAGGAGGACAGAAAAGGTAATATGAGAAGGAGGATAAGGGAAAGGGAAAGAAAAGAAAAAAGAGAAAGAAATAAAAAAGAGGAGGAAGAGAGGGAGATAAATATAAAAAAAGAGAGAAAAAGAGAAGAGAGAGAACCAGAGAGCAAAGGGCAGACGAGAGAGAGAGAGAAAACAGAGACAGAGACAGCCCACGCAGCGAAAACGAAACAGAGAAAACGGAGAATATCCCAATAACGAAAATGAGGAGGAATTCACGAAAAGGAAGAAAAATGCGGTTTCGGATGAGAATTGACCTTTTGCGCTGGCGTTGAGTGGGCGAACTTGAACGCGATAATGAAGATGGATGAGGAATCAACTCCGATGAGTAATGAGGAGGACAGAGGGCTTAATTATGAAGAAACGGAGGGAAGGGAGGAGGGAGGGAAGGAGGGAGGGGTTGGATGGATGGTGGAGTGGGAATGGGGCTTGGGAAAGGAGGGAGGGGGGGGTGGGTGGGATGGGAGAGGGGAAGGTGAGGGAGGGGGTGGGATGGATGGGAGAGGGAAGGAGGGGATTTGGGAATAATAAGAGGGAATGGGAATGATGGGTGGGATTGAAATGAAAAGAGGGAGGGAAGAAGGAAGGATTGGAGTGAGGGAGGAGGAGGTAAGAAATGGGATATATGGGGAGGGCGGAGGGGAAGGAGGAAAGGATGATTGGATAGAGGAGGAAATGTGTGAGAGGAGGGATAATGGGAGATGTGAGAGATAAAAGCGGGAGGAGGTGGAGGAGTAAAGGAGGAAAGGAGGGAAGGTAGAAGCGTTGGGCGTGGTCCCGAGCCTCCTCTCTCTCAAAAGTGAGAAAGAGAACATAGCAAAAGACAGAAATGAAAGAAAGAGAGAGAGAGACAGGAAGGAACCGAAGAGACCCAGAGACGACAGCGACAGCGCGTTGGTCTCAGCGGTTGAGCACGGATGCCGGAGAAGAACTATACGGGGACTTCCAGCTGCTCGTGGGCGGGAAATGCTTCTCGCGGTGCTGGGCGTGGGGGGGAAGGGGCGGTGGGCGGAGGTGGGGTTAGGGGTGTTTTGCCGGGGGTGGATGGTGGGTTGAGAGGTGGGGAAGGGGTGTGGAGGGATGGGGTTTAGGGTTTTGGGAGTTGTGGGTGGGGTGAGAGCTTGGGGGAGGGAGGTGGGTGCCGGAGGTGGGTTAGGGGTGTTTTGGGAGTTGCGTGGGTGGGTGAAGGTGGGGAAGGGTGTGGAGGGATGGGTTAGGAGTTTGGGGGGTGTGGTGGTGGATGAGTTGGGGAAGGGGTGTGGGAGGATGGGAATGGGAAGGGTGAAAGGATTGTGGGAGGGGTGAAGGAGGAGAGTTTGGAAAGTTGTTGCGGGAGGATATAGAAGAGGGAGGGCAAAGGAAAGCGGGATAGTGGAAAAGGGCTAAGAGGAGAGGATGTGGAAGGTTGTGAGCGGGATAAAGCAGGTGAGTGAGGGTTTTCGCGAGGGGGGAGTAGGGAAAGGTAGAGGGAGAGGTGGAACGCAATTGAATCTGATCGAAGGGCGTTTCAGCCGTGCAAGGCGTGCAGATCGTGCATGTGGCTTTGAGAGAGCAAGCAGGGAAATTTCTTTAATTATTGTTCATGTTGCTATTATTAGTGGTAGTAGGATGGTGATGATGATGATGATGATGATAATGTTAATGATGATGATGTTGGTGATGATAATGGTGATGATAATGATGATGAATGATATGATGATGTGATAATGATGATGATGATGATGATAATGATGATGGTGATGGTGATGATAATGATAATGATGATGGTGATAATAATGGTAACTGATGATAATGATGATATGATGACATTGATGCTGATTGTAATAATACTTACCTCGATCATCATCATTATTACTCTTGTTGTTATTGTTCTCGATATAACCTTTTCGCATCAATAACACCGTCGTCACTTTTTTTTCTTTCTTTTTTTTTGTCTCTCCCCTTAATTGTCTCTTTTAAAAAGCTACAGCTAAAGGTCACGAGTCAGAACACATTATTGGAGCGACAGGGACTTCCCCCAAAGGACATTTTGAATGTTGTTATTGAGACATAGACTGTGTATTGGTAGATGGGTGGATGGACTTGTGTGTAGTGAATGAATGTGCAGATAGATGTGTGGATAGATTGACAGGCAAATGGATGGATAGATAGACTAATAGATAGATAAATGTGGATAGATAGATAGACAAATGTGGATAGATAGATTGACAAATACGATTACACAGACAAATATGATAGATAGATAGATAGCAATATGTGGATAGATAGATTGACAAATAGATACACAGACAAATAGATAGATAGGCAAACAAATAGATATACAAAGAAATTGATGGATAGAGATGGGTTTAGGGAAATAGACAAATAGATGGACAGATGGATGGATCGAAGTACGAATTAAAGGCAGAAAAAATAATGGCATTTTCGAGTCCCCCAAAATAACTACGGTACGGTACCCATTTCCATAGTTGTTGAGACAATGCGGAAGTGTTCTGAGAGAGATGGTGTAATAGTGACGTCATTATCTATTACAGATGGTGACGATGATGATAAGCAGGAGATCAGAATGGGTTGATTGGCGAAAGGTCAAAGGTCGCAAGTGGGAGGTCATATTGATAGGTGTAGTTGTTAATAGAAGGTCATTGGGTTAGAAGTGAAGTGGAGGGATAGGCTTAATGGGAGAGAGAAATTGCTTGTTTCTTAAGTAAGTGTAGTTCGTTGTGGGTCTGAATTGGTAGTTTGGGTTTAAGGTTAAGAAACCAAAAGAGGTTTTAAAAGGCGCTTAAATTTGCGTGTTGGGAAGGTTAAGGAAAGAAAAAGGGAGTTTAAAAAAAGGTCGGCTTAAATTTTGGTTTTGGGAGGTTTAAAGGAGAGAAAAAATGGTTTAAATTGGTGTTTTTTTAAAGGAACGTAAAAATGATTATAAAAAAGGTCTTAAATTTAGTTTGGGGAGTTTCAAGAAAAAAAAAAATATTAAAAAAGAGGTTTGGGAGTTTTAAAGGAAAGAAAAAATTATTGAAAAAAGTTTATTTGAAATTGCTAATTTGCCGGCAGTTTGAAGGATAGGAATATAAAAAGATCAAAATAAAGGTCTAAATTGTTGGTTTGGGGAGTGTTTAAAGGAAAAAAATATATTAAAAAAATTGTCGGAAACGTAATTAGAAGATAGGGGACATAAACCGAACTTGCGATTAAAAAAGGAAGAAAATTTAGTTTTAGCGAGAGGAAAAAGAAAAACAACAGATAAAAAGAAAACAAAATTAAAAGCATAAAGGAGTGGAAAGCATCGAAATGTAAAATTTAGAAGATAGGGACATAAACGAACTTGGAATAAAAAGGGGAATTTTATTTTGGAGTGAAAAGAAAAAAAAAAAACAAGATAATAAAGGAAAACAAAAATTAAAAAGGCGCATAAAGGAGTGGAAAGAATCGAAATTTGTTAAATTAGAAGATGAGACAGAACCGAACTTGATTTGAAAGAATGAAATGAATTTGGAATGTGAATTTGCCTCTTCGAGGAGAGGCTGGTCGAGAGAGGTAATTTTTTCTTTTTGTTTCTTTTTCTTTCTTTTCTTTAAGCAGGGTGCTGGGGGGTGTGGGAGGACGGGAGGGGAGAGGGAGAGAGAGGAGAGGGAGAGGAGGAGAGGGGAGCTGAGGAGAGGGAGAGGAGAGGAGGAAGAGGGTGGAGAGAGGGAGCTGGTAATAGAGGAGAGGCGAGCGAGAGGAGAGGGGGGAAGGCGGGAGGGGGAGGGGAACGGGTGGAAGGGAGAGGAGAGGAGAGAAGAGGGGAGGAACAGGAAAAAAGGTGGTAGGAAATGAACGAAAAGAAAGAGACAGGGAGGAACGAATGGGAAGAGATAAGAAGAAGAAAGAGAGAGAGGGCGGGAGAAAGGAGAAGGAGGACGAGAAGAACGGGAACAAGAGAGAGAGAGGAGGAGAGAGAGGAGAGAGAGAGAGAGAGAGAGAGAGAGAGAGAGAGAGAAGAAGAGAGAAGGAGGAGAGAGGAGGAGAGAGAGGACGAAGAAATAGCTCTCCCCGATGTCTCAGATTGCGATTTTTCTGAGTCTTCACCAAGTATTTCTGGCACTGGAGAGGCTGGGGACTTTTTTATGTTGCTGCCCCCCCCCCCCCCCCCCCCTCTTCTTCTCTCTCCTCTCTCTCTTCTCTCTCTCTCTCTCTCTCTCTCTCTCTCTCTCTCTCTCTCTCTCTCTCTCTCTCTCTCTCTCTCTCTCTCTCTCCTTTCCCTCCTTCTCCCAATCCCTCTCCCTCCTTCTCCTCTCCCCTCCCCTCCTTCTCCCTCTCACTCCTTCTCCCTCTCCCTCCTCCTCCCTCTCCCTCTTCTCGCTTCCTCCCTCCCCCTCCATTTTCTTTCTTCCCTCTCCCTTCCTTGCACCTCACTCTCTTTCTCTTTTCTGTCGCTCGCTCCGCTCTTCGCTCTCTGTCTCTATGTCTCTATCTATCTGTAGTCTGTCTGCCTGTAAATCAATCTGCATCTCTCACTGTCTGTCTGCCTGTCATCTTGCTTTCTCTTTTTATGCGTCTGTTTTCACATGTCTTTTCTTTCTCTTCTTAGTTCTAGTTATTTTTCACTTTTTTCTCCTTTACGCATCTTTCTTTAATTTTTCGTAATCAACATTTATCCCATCTCCTGACAATCACTCTTCTTTTTCCTCATTCATTCATGCTCTCCCTCCTTCCTTCTGTTTCTTAACCTTTCCCTTTATTCCTTCCCTCCCTCTCTCCCTTGACAATCCCCCTACCCTTCTCATTTCCTCCCCCACCTTCTCTCTCTTCTCTCTCTCTCTCTCTCTCTCTCTCTCTCTCTCTCTCTCTCCTCTCTCTCTCTCTCTTCTCTCTCTTCTCTCTCTCTCTCTCTCTCTTCTCTCTCTCTCTTCTCTTCCTCCCTTCTCCCTCTCCTCTCCTCCCTCTCCACACAGCACCCTCTTTTTTCCCCATCAACCTACCCCCTCATCCATCCCCATCCTCTCTCTCCACTCCCTCCCTCCCCCCCCCCCCCCCCCCTCGAGGAATGGACGCGAGGGCTTCTCCGTCCTCTGCGCTAACCTTTTTCACTGTCTCCTCCCATGGCACTGTCTTTCCTCTGTCTCTCATAGGCCTATTCCCTCTTCGTCTCTGCTCGTTTTCCTTTCTTTCCTTCCTTCTCTTTTTTTGGGGGGGGGCAGGGGTGGTGGTAGAGGTATTCTATTCTTGTTGTCTCTTGTTTCACTATTTCTGTTTTTTGTATCTCGTTTCTTGTGATTTTGTTCTGTTTATCCTCTCTCTCTCTTCTCGTCTCTCTCTCTCTCTCTCTCTCTCTCTCTCTCTCTCCTCTCTCTCTCTCTCTCTCTTCTCTCTCTCTCTCTCTCTCTCCTCTCTCTCTCTCTCTCTCTCTCACTCTCATTCTCTCATTTTCTTCTCACTCTCTCTTTTCAAGGACAAGAGCACCGACTCCCGTAAGGAGTGGGGCGTGAGTAAGCAAAAATCAGAACCATATGTGTGTATGTATGTATGTTGGTATGTGTGTATGTGTGTGTAATGTGTATGTGTGCATTAATATGTGTCATGAAATGCTGTGTGTATGTATGTATATATGATATGTGTGTGTCGTGTACGTATGTATGTATGTATGTATGTGTATGTGTATGTGTGTATGTATTTATGTATGTGTGCATGTGTGTGTGCGTTATGCTTGCAAAATCACGCTTTATGGACGATGATAAGACACCGATGAATAAGATGAGCTTTAATTTAACACGAGGCGCACCTGTAGAGGGGGGGTATATGGGGGGAAGGAGGAGATAAAATAGGGGAGGATGATAATGAGGAGAGGGAGAGAGAGAGAGAGCGAGAGAGAGCGATGATAAATGAGAGGGAGAAGCGAGAGATGTTGATAATGTAGGAGGAAGATGAGGTGATAATAGAGGAGAGAGGGAATGATAATGAGAGAGAGAGAGAGAGAGAGAGAGAGAGAGAGAGAGAGAGAGAGAGAGATGAGAGAGAGACGAGAGAGAGAGAGAGAGAGAGAGAGAGAGAAAGAAGAGAAAGACAGAAAGAGAAAAGACAGCAGAGAGAGATGATAACGAAGGGAGAAGCGAGGGAGAAAATGCCCTTGCGAGTCACACACAGACACACACACACACACACGCACACCTGGAACCATGACAGCACATGTACGCCTTCTGTGATGGATCTCTGCTGACTCACGAGTGTCTGTCAATCACTTTGAGTCGGTTGTCATGCGGTGGGATGAGTGAGGTTGGGTAGGGCAGGGGGCGAGGTGAGAGGTGGAGGGGGCGAGGGAGTGAGAGGTGGAGGGGCGAGGGGTGAAAGGAGTGGGTGAGGGTGGGGGGTGGTGGGGGCGGGTGAGAGGAGGGCGGTAAGGTGGGGTGGAGGGGGCTAGGGGTGAAAGGATAGGGTGACGGTGGGGGGTGGAGGGGATAGGGTTGAAAGGAGAGGGTGAGATGATAGGAGAGGTGAGGGGTGATAGGTGGAGGGGGCGAAGCGTGAAAGAAGGGGATGAGGGTGGAGGGGGCTAGGGGTGAAAGGGCGGGAGTGAGGGGGGTGGAGGGTGATAGGAGGGGTGAGGGGTGGGGGGTGGAGGGGGATAGGGGTGAAAAGAAGGGCAGAGGGGTGATAGGAGGGGATGAGGGGTGAAAGGAGGGGGAGAGGGTGAAAGGAAGGGCTTAGGGTGATAGGAGGGGACGAGGGTGAAAGTAGGGGTGAGGGGTGGAGGTGGAGGGGGCTAGGCGGAGAGGGAGTGTGCCTAGGGGAAGGAGGGAGGTGTGGCTAAGGTGTAAAGAGTTAGGGGAGGGGGGCTAGATGGGGGAGGGAGGGGAGGATTGTGAGGTCATTGTGATCAAGGTGTTGAGAGAACAGATATAAAACCCTTGCTTATTTTATCTTAATTTTTCTTCGATTTGTTGTTTCCTTGTTGTTTTGTCATTGGTGTTGTTCTATTGTTGTATTGTTAGTGTTTTTGGTGTTATTGTATTTGAAGTTTTTCATTTTTATTTTTTTTTACATTTTATTCTATCTGTTTCCCAGTTTACCCACCCGCTCTCTATCTATCTAGCTATCTAGCTATCTATATATATATATCTACCTATATATATATATTTCTCTTTCTCTTTCACACTCCTCTTCTCTTCTTCTGTCTCTTTGTTTTTTCCTTCCTCCTCAATTCCCTTGTTACTACCATAATCATTATCTCCACAGGTATGTTAACACCTCATAAACTCATGGTTTATTGCTGGTGAAAGTTTTCTTGTGTTCTGTTTTAATTATTCTTAGTTTCGTCATTATCACTATCACTATCATTATCATAATCGTCATCATCATCATCATCATCATCATTCATCGATCATCATCATCATCATCATCATCGTCATCATTATTGTTGTTGTCATTATTATTAATATTATTATTATTATTATTATTATTATTATTATTATTATTATTATTATTATTATTATTATTATTATCATTATTATTTTATGATAACGATGACGATTATAGCTATTGCTGTTCTAATTGTTGATATTATTCTTTTTACTATTTTTACATGTAT
The DNA here is from genome assembly GCF_003789085.1 of Penaeus vannamei. NCBI lineage: Eukaryota > Metazoa > Arthropoda > Malacostraca > Decapoda > Penaeidae > Penaeus > Penaeus vannamei. Next base: position 29,670 of record NW_020871592.1, on the reverse strand, counting down.
TTTAAAAGCGAGCATAGCGAGTCAAAACAGTAGCATTAAGTAGCGTCGTGGAAGGGGTGTTTTGGGGGAGGGGAGGGTGACAATGAGGGTCAGGGTCAGGTCAAGTGGTAAAAAAAATGGGGATTGCTTTTATTGGCTGTGTGGGAGGGGTGGTTGGGGGGGTGAAGGGAAGGGGAAATAGAGGTCAAACGATTGCTACCATCTGTCGCTTCCTCTTCTTCACTTCTCTTCCTTCTTTCTTCTTCGTGTTCTTTCTACTCTCTCGTTCTTCTCTCTCATTCTTTTCTTTTTCTTTTGTATTTTCTTCTTATACATTTTTTAGGGTGTTCCCTTTTCTCTCATTCGTCGCGTTCATTTTCTCTTCTCCTTTTCCTCTCTAACCTTTCAGTCTTGTTCATCTTTTTTCTCTCTATCCTCTCCTCTCCCTACTTTCTCTCTTTTTCTCCTGTGTTATTGCCTCTCCTCCTCTCTTCTATCCCATCCTTCCCCTCCTCCTCTTCCCTCCCCTCCTTCTCTTCCTCTCCCCTCCTTCTCTTCTTCTACCCTCCTCATTCCCCTCCTTCTCTCTCTCCCTTCCCTTCCCCCCTCCTTCTTCCTCTCCCCCCTTCCTTCCCCGCTCCCCTCTGGCGCTTTCCTTTCCCCTTCCCCCTTCCTTCCTCTCCCTTCCTGCTTATCCTCCCCTCTTTCCGCTCCCCTCCATTCTCCTTCTCCCCCTCCCTTTCCGCCCCTATCCCCCTTCCCCGCCCCTATCCCCCCTTTTATCCTCCCTCTTTCCTCTCCTCTCCATCTCCTTTCTCCCTCCCTGCCCCTATTCCCCCTCCCCTTATCCTCCCCTCTTTCCCTCCCCTCCATCTCCTCTCCCCCTCCCGCCCCTATTCCCCCCCCTTATCCTCCCTCTTTCCTCTCCTCTCCATCTCCTTCTCCCCCTCTTTCCTCTCCCCTCTTTCCTCTCCCCTCCATTCCTTCTCCCCTCTTTCCTCTCCCCTCTACCTCCATCTCCCTCTCCCTCCCGCCCCTCTACCCCCCCCCCCAAGGTCCGGTTGGGTGCGGTCATTCGGGAACAAGATAAATTTTGGGCTTGACCGGATGTTAGAACGTTTTCTAAAATTTCTTTTTTTTTCTCTGCGTCTTTCCGTTTTCTATGCACGCGAGGATCGGGAAGATTGCGCGGGGGTGGGTTGGCGGGGTGGGGGTTGGTGGGGGTTTGGGGAGGGGTGGGATTGGAGGTGGTTGGGTGGTGGGGAGGGGGTGGGGGTGGGATTTGGAGGTCGGGGGGTGGTGGTAGGTGGTGGAGGTAGGGTGGGGTGGGTGGTGGGGGTTGACGTCATAGCGAGAGCGTCCGAGAAGAGCGGAAATCTAATTCTGTCTCTTCTGTCTGTCTCTCTCTCTCTCTCTCTCTCTCTCTCTCTTCTCTCTCTCTCTCTCTCTCTCTCTCTACTCTCTCTCTCTCTCTCTCTCTCTCTCTCTCTCTCTCTCTCTCTCTCTCTCTCTCTCTCTCTCTCTCTCTCTCTCTCTCTCTCTCTCTCTCTCTCTCTCTCTCTCTCTCTCTCTCTCACTCTCTCTCTCTCTCTCTCTCTCTCTCTCTCTCTCTCTCTCTCTCTCTCTCTCTCTCTCTCTCTCTCTCTCTCTCTTCTCTCTCTCTCTCTCTCTCTCTCTCTCTCTCTCTCTCTCTGACCTACGCCATATTGATGTGGACCGGAAGTGCGAGTGGCGTGTCTGGGTTGGGGTGGTGGAGGGGGTGGGGGGGGATTTGACTTGTTTTAATAATTTGTCTTGGTCTTATTTCGAGATTTTGCTTTCGCTCACCCCTGCTCTCAGTCTCATTTTACTCACTCAACTATTTTCCCAATCACACACTCACTCACTCACTCGCACACTCACTCACTCACTTGGTCACTCACTCACTCTCTCACTCTCTCACTCACTCGGTCACCACCCAACAAACTCACTCAAGACTCACTCTTCCTAACCCACCCTTACCCACCTTACCTCTCCTCATTACTCACCTCTCACTCATCCACTCACTCCCTGCCTCACTCATGCACTCACTCCCCGCAGAGACAGGTGAGGAAAAGATCAATAAAGTGCGACAGATCCAGGTGAGAGAATATTAATTGCCGAGTTGATTAATAGAGTGGATATCGGCGTGTTTATCCACCTACCTGTGATGAGTGTGGCAGGCGGCGAACAGGTGTACTGATGGGTACGTGTGGATACTGCTGAGTGAGGGGTGTGTGGGTACGGGTAATTGTTCTGTGGGGCGAGGGTCGTGGATACTTGTCGGGTGTGGGTATTTGTTATAAAGTGTATTGGGGTGGGCTTTCTTTGGCTGGGGGGTGGGAGGGGGTACTAAGTGTGTGTATCCGTTTTGTTTTGTGTCGTTTTATAAGTGTGGTTGTGGATATTTAAGTGAGCATATAGGGGCTTGAGTATATATTATTAAGTACACATGTAGATACTTGGGTGTGTAATGATAAGTGCGTATGTGGATACTTGAGTAATGTGGATTAATGAATATACACGTGGATATTTGAATGTGTGATGTTTAGGCTGAATGCGGATACGTGAGTGTGCGTTGTGAGAATACACGTTTATTGGATACTTTTTGAAACTTGTGGATAATCGTTGAGTGTATTTATTTGTGGATATTTATAAACTGCGGGTTGGTAACTCTTAGTGCTGGTAGAATGTTAATAGTGGTTCAGTGAGACAGTTGTGATGTGCAAGTGTGAGTGAGGTGAGGCAAGTGTGATGAAGTGATGCGAATGTGTGAGTTGAAGCAAGTTTGATGAAGTGAGTGAGGTGAGGGAAGCGTGATGAAGTGATGCTAATGTGAGGAAATTGAGGCAAGTGTGATGAAGTTGATGCGAATGTGTGAGTTGAAGCAAGTTTGATGAAGTGAGTGAGGTGAGGGAAGCGTGATGAAGTGATGCTAATGTGAGGAATTGCAAGTGTGATGAAAATATGTAAGTGAAATGTAGCGATGCGAATGTGTGAGTTGAGGAAAGTGTAATGAAGTGAGTGAGGTGAGGGAAGCGTGATGAAGTGATGCTAATGTGAGGAAACTGAGGCAAGTTTTATGAAAGGACGCGAATGTGTGAGTTGAGGAAAGTTTGGCGAAGTGAGTGAGGTGAGGGAAGCGTGATGAAGTGATGCTAGTGTGAGGAAATTGAGGCAAGTGTGATGAAGTGAGGCAAGGTTGAGTGAGGTAGAGAGTGTGTGCTTCTTTGGTGTATGAGGGGAGAGGGGGAGGCTGAAGAGAGTGAGGAAGAGAAGGAGGGGGAAGAGAGAGGGAGGGGAAGTGTGAGGGAGATAGTTTGGGGGAGAGGGAGGGGGGATGGGGAGAGAGTGCGGGATGGAGGGAGTGGAGGTGTGATGGAGGGAGTAGAGGTGTGATGGAGGGCTAGAGGTGAGGGAGTAAGGGAGAAGGAGAACGAGAGAGAGAGAGAGAGAGAGAGAGAGAGAAGAGAGATAGATAGATAGATAGATAGATAGATAGATAGATAGATAGATAGATAGATAGATAGATAGATAGATAGATAGATAGATAGATAGATTAGATAGATAGATAGATAGATAGATAGATAGATAGATAGGAGATTAAGATAGATAGATAGAGATAGATAGAGAGAGATAGATAGAGAGAGAGAGAGAGAGAGGAGAGAGAGAGAGAGAGAGAAGAGAGAGAGAGAGAGAGAGAGAGAGAGAGAGAGAGAGAGAGAGAGAAGAGAAGGAGAGGAGAGAGAGAGAGAAGAGAAAGAGAAAGATGAGAAGAAAGAAGGAGAAGAGAAAGAGGAAAGAGAGAGGAAGGAGAAAGGAGGGAGTCTCCGGGGGTCTCGCCGCTTTAAGAAAATACCTGGGTCTGGGTGCCATTTGGCCCTTGCCCAGTTCCCTCTGCCCACTCGCCCGCTCGCACGCCCGCACGCCCGCTCGCTCTCGCTCCGGTTGAGTCTTGTGTTTTTCGCCGCTGTTGCGCTGCCCGTGCCTCTCTTTCTTTCTCTTTCTTTTTTTTCTTTTTCCATCTCTTCTTTTTTCTTTTTTTTTTTTCTCTTTCTTTTCTTTTTCTTTCCTTTTCTCTCTTTCTCTCTTTCTCTGTCTCTCTCTTTCTCTCTCTCTCTCTCTCTCTTCTCTCTCTCTCTCTCTCTCTCTCTCTCTCTCTCTCTCTCTCTCTCTCTCTTCTCTCTCTCTCTCTCTCTCTCCTCTCTCTCTCTCTCTCTCTCTCTCTCTCTCTCTCTCTCTCTCTCTCTCTCTCTCCTCTCTCCTCTTTCGCTCTCCTAACCATCTCGCCCCCTCCCTCCTCCCCCTCTCCTTCCCGTTCCCTGCCGTACCCTCCCCCCCTCACCTCTTCCCTCTCCCCCCCCTCCCCCCTTCCCTCCCCTCTCCCCCTCCCACCCTCCTCTTCCCCTCCTCCTCTCCCCTCTCCCACCCCTCTTCCCCTTCCCTCCCCCTCCCTCCCTCCTCCTCCTTTCTCCTCTCCCTCTTCCCTCCTCCTCCTTCCCTCTCTCCTCTCATCTCCCTCGCCTTCCTCAAAGAAGTGAAACCATCTGTGTTCCATTGTATTTTTCTCTCCTCATGGCTTCCTCCTCCTCTCTCTCTCTCTCTCTCTGTACGGGTTAAATTGCCCACTTTTGCAAGGTTGGCTGTCCATACCTTCGCGCACCAGCTGTCTCCGCATCTCTCCCCAGCTGGTTGCGTTGCCTCATATTCCTGCTTTTCCCTTCTTTTTTTCATGGCGTCGGCAACCATCTGTTTTCGGTTGACTCACAGCCTAACCATCTGTGAACGAGGGAAACTCTGGGGGAACCATCTGGTGATTATTTTACACCCACGAAAAGATGGTTGTCGAGGTAGAGTCATCACCACCTGACGAGCTGTTAACTATGGTACCTCACAGCTGGTATTTTTTTGGGAGATTAGCTGGTTGACAGATGGTTGTGCCCGATAGAGGAGGTAGCAACACTCTTGAAAGCTTTTTTTTCTATGATTCGCCAGCGGACCATCTGTCTCCCGGGTGGTACCACATGGGACTTCCGACACATCCACATCCACATCCACATTCACATTCACATTCACATTCATACCCACGTCAGTCTCTAATCTCATCCACACCCACAAGTATGCATTCACTGATATCCACATTCACTTAGACTTCCATATCCACACACACTTACTCTCTCTCTCTCTCTCTCACTCACTCACTCACTCACTCACTCACTCACTCACTCACTCACTCACTCACTCACTCACACACACACACACCACACACACACACACACACACACACACACACACACACACACACACACACACACACACACACACACACACACACACACACACACACACACACACACACACACACACACACACACACACACACAACACACACACACACATATATGTGCACGATTACTCACCTTGTATCTATCTCTACATCTGTTCCCACCCCCCTTCCTCCTCCTCCCTTCCTCTCGCTTTCACTCTCCACCAAACATTCCTCTCTCTCCTTTTTTACTCTTTTTTTATTCTTTAACCTTAACCCGCATTATCACGCCCCTTTTATGTCCTCTGTTCGCTCGTGCTCATGTGTTTTCTCTCTCTCTCTGTCACTCTCTCTCTCTCCTCCTCCTTTCCCCCCCCCCCCCCCTCCCTCTCTCTCTCTCTCTCTCTCTCTCTCTCTCTCTCTCTCTCTCTCTCTCTCTCTCTCTCTCTCTCTCTCTCTCTCTCTCTCTCTCTCTCTCTCTCTCTCTCTCTCTCTCTCCTCTCTCTCTCCCTCTCTCTCTCCCTCTCTCCCTCTCTCCCTCTCCTCCCTCCCTCCCTCCCTCCCTCCCTCCCTCCCTCCCTCCCTCCCTCCCTCCCTCCCTTCCTCCCTCCCCTCCCTCCCTCTCCCTCCCCTCCCCCCCCCCTTCCGTTCACCCTCACCTTCGCCCATACTTTCACCCTTCGCCCTGACCTTCGATCCTCGCCCATTCCCATCATTAGCTTCGTCGTTCGCTTTTGTCCTTTTTCCCAGTATTTATTCCTGTTTTTTTTTGTTTGCACTCTGCGCTGGGGTTCGTGGGTTTGTTTGTCTGTCCGTCTGTCCTTGTGCGTGTGTGTGTGTGTGTGTGTGTGTTGTGTGTGTGTGTGTGTGTGTGTGTGTGTGTGTGTGTGTGTGTGTGTGTGTGTGTGTGTGTGTGTGTGTGTGTGTAATTGAAATTCCGTCTCTTATCAGCGTGTGACCCTTCAACTCCCCCACCCCTCCATCTCCCCCCCCTTCCATCTCCTTCTCCCACCACCCCTCCATCTCCTTCCCCCCCCCCCCTCCATCTCCTTCTCCCCCACCCCCTCCATCTCCTCTCCTACCCCCCCCCCTTCCATCTCCTTCTCCCCACCCCCTCATCTCCTTCTCTCCCCCCCCTCCATCTCCTTCTCCCCCACCCCCTCTATCTCCCCCCTCCATCTCCTTCCTCTCTCCCCCACCCCCTCCATCTCCTTCTCTCTTCCCCACAACCCCTCCATCTCCTTTCTCCCCTCACCCCCTCCTATCTCCCCCCACTCCATCTCCTTCTCTCCTCCCCCACCCCCTCCTCTCCTTCTCCCTCCCCCACCTCCATCTCCTTCTCCCCCCATCCCCTCCACCCCCCCCCCCATGATATTTTAACGTGGGTGGTTCTGTCCGTCTCGCCGTCTGCTAAGTGACTAAGTGTCTCAGTGGCCGTCGAGTCCTTGTCAGTCGTTGTCAAAGGAGGTCGTTGTGGGTCGTGTTGTATGGTTGGGGGGGGGCGGGCGGGGGGGCGGGGGCGAGGGGGCGAGGGGGCGGGGCGGGGGTTGGGTCGTTATGGGATTTAAAAAATTTTTTTTTTTTTTTTTTGGTTTTGGTTTTGGGGAGAGGGGAAGTGGGGGGGGGAGGGGAGAGGGGGATGGAAAGGAAGGATAAGAGAGAAGAGAACGAGGGAGATGATGAGGGGATAGAGTGACAGACAAACAAAACAGACAGACAGATAGACAGATATACAGATAGAAGACAAAGTAGATAGATAGACGAGACAGACAGTAGACAGACAGACAGACAGACAGACAGACAGACAGACAGACAGACAGCAGACAGACAGACAGACAGACAGAAACAAAGGAGAAAGGCAGAAAAGGGAGAAAAAATTAGACGCCAAAGGCAAACCACATTGCAATAAAGCAAATCGAAATAACCAGAGGAATAAGCAACGAAAAGAAAGAGAAAGGAAAGGGGAAAGCGAAGAAGTAAATAAATAGCGAGGAACAAGAAGACGCAAAAGTTACCGGGAAGGAAATCCAGGATTGCGAAGGATGAGGCCGCACAAGGATGAAGGGAGGGAGGGGGAAGGAGGGGAGGGGAGCGAGGGTAGGAGGGAGGGAGAGAGGGAAGGGAGGGGAAGGAGGAAGAATAAGGTGACGAGGAGGAAGAGGAGGCAACAGGTAGGCTGGTAGAAATTAAGGTAGAAAGGAAGGAAGAAAAAGAAGAGAGAGAGAATAGACAGAACATAAAAACGAGAACGAAAGAAAAAGAAAAAAGAGAGAGAAAAAAAAAGAGAGAATAAGAAACGCTTAACAAAAACAAGAGCAAACAGAAACAAGCAGACAGACAGACAGAACACACAGGAATGGCTAAACTCCCCCCCCCCCCCCCACCACAACGCGGCTTCCTGCGTCGATAGCGAATATTAACCACAGACCTTCAACGCTATCGCCACCAAAACCATATTTTTACGGGGTAGTATTTATTTGTTATTGTTATTGTTCATTGTTATTGTTTATTGTATGTATTATTTGTATATTGTTATTTGTGATTTATTTGTTATTTATTGTGTATATATTGTTGTATTTTGTTATTTATTTGTGTATATTTATTTTTTTTATTTATTTTGTCTGTCAGGATGTTTATTTTGGGGTTCGTAAAAGTCGCGTGTGACCTTTTTTTGTTGCACTGGTGGATCCTGCGGGGCAGTTTGTTATTTTTAGCTACGCGTTGTGTTCTTCGTGTTCTTCATTTTGTTCTTCTTATTATCATTAACATTGGTTATTGTTATTATTATTGTTGTTATTGTTATTGCTATTATTGTTGTTATTATTGTTATTGTCATTATTATTATTATTGTTGTTATTATTATTATTATTATTATTATTTATTATTATTATTATTATATTATTAATTACTATTATCATTATTATCGTCATTATTATTGTTGTTATTCTTATTGTTATTATCATTTTATTTCTAGAATCATTATCTTCATTGTAATTATAAATAATTTTGACATTAGTTTTTTATTATTATTTATATTGTTGTTATGATTGTTTTTATTGTTGTAATTACTATTATTATTATTGTTATTATGATTATGATGATTATTATTTTTGTTATTGTTATTATCATTATGTTATTATTATTATTATAGTTATTGTCATTATTGCCAACATCATTAGTAACATACAGCATAGAAGACATTAAACATTTTATTATTGCCATTCTGGCAGTCATTATTAATAGGTCTATCTACCTTTGGTTATTAGATGAAACAGCTAAGAAAAAAAATGCATTTGCTCTTGGAATGCGCGAGGAACCGCCAAGCTGCCTGTCTGTCCCTCCTGTTCGCGATTACGTCATGTCTTGGGAGGCATTTCGCTTCGCCGTTTCGTCCTTTGTTCGTGGGGGGGAGGGGGGGGTGGGGGGGGGGGGGTCGTGTGGGGGGGTGGGGGATGGGGTGGGGTGGGGTGGGATGTTGGGGGGTGGTTTGTGTTTGTGAGTTTCTGTTTCTTTGTGATTTTTGTCTGTTTGTCTGTCTGTCTGTACCTGTCTTCTCTCTCCTTCCCTCTTACTCCTCCTCCCTCCTTCCCTCCTCCTTCCCTCCTACCCTCCCTCCTTCCCTCCTACCCTCCCTCCTCTACCCTCCTACCCTCCCTCCCTCCCCCCCACCCCACCCTATTGCCGAGATCAGTGACACGTGATCGCTTCACAACACTTCAATGGCTGCGTGTTAATGTCTACCTTTTGCCTGCATGCCTGCCCAGTGCTTGCTCCGAACTCTCATGCCCGTTCCTGCGGTGGTGGAATGTTGGTTGGTGGCCGAAGGGGGGGGGGGTGGGGGGGAGGGAGGAGGGGGAGGGAGGGAGGGAGGGAGGGAGGGATGGTGGTGAGGGAGAGTAGGGAGTGGGGGTTGGGATAGGGGGAGGGAGGGGGAGTTAAGGGAAGGGGGAGGGGGAGGAGGGAGGAGGGAGGATGGTGATGGTGGGAGGGAGTGTAGGGAGTGGGGGAGGATAGGGGGAGGGGGAGTTAAGGGGAAGGGGGGATAAGGAGGGTAAGAGTAGAGGGAGGGAGGGAGGGAGGGAAAGAGAGACAGGGGGAGAGAGACGAGAGAGGGAGGGAGGAAAGAGAGACAGGGGGAGAGAGACCGAGAAGCGGAGAAGGAGGGAGGGAGGGAAAGAAGACAGGGGGAGAGAGACGAGGAGGGAGGGAGGGAAAAGAGAGAACAACAGGGGAGAGAGGACGAGAGAGAGGGGAGGACGGGAGGGAAGAAGAGAAGAGACAGAGGGTGAGAGGAGACGAGAGAGGAGGAGGGGGAGGAGGGAAGGAAGGCAAACCGGTTAACGGGGAGGAGGCGGGGAAGGGACAGAGAGGGGAAGGGTGGAGGCTAGTAGGCAGGGTATGAGTGGGTGGGGGAAAGGGGGAGGGGGGGAGGGGGAGGTATGCTTGAAGGCACGGTTAAGGTTTCCTGTGGATTAGTCTGGCGTGGCAATGTCCAGCCGCACAACGCCACAGGCAAAAGCAGTGGGAAGCTGCCAGGTTGCGAGATAGATCCAATGTGCTGGGAAGGATTAGACAACGCAAAAATAAATTGGGGGATGAGTTCTTTGTAGGATTTTAGGGACGGAGAGCGGATTTTTTATTCGAAGCGATTTTTTGCGGAAGGATTTTGTAGGATTTTTTTGAGGGAAGCGGAATTAGGGGCAGCGGCAGGGGATTTCTGGGGTGAAGGATTTTTTTTTTTCAGGTTAGGGATTGTGTTGCAAAGGGAAGGAATTTAGGCGAGGCGAGGGATTTTTTGAGGCGGAAGAAATACTATATATTTTTTTTTAGGTAGCGCGATTTTTTGCAGAAGGAATTTTCTAGGCGAGGGAGGGGTTTTTATGGAGGAAGGATCTTGTAGGACCTTTTTTGGGGGAAGGAATTTGCGAGGGTATTTAATAGGATTTTACTACCATCTAATTCTTTCATCTCTCCTCCTTTTCTATTTCCCTGTCCTTTCTCCTCCTATCCATCTCCTTTTTCTTCTCCTTCAACTTTCTTCTCAATTCCTTCATCCCGACAACTTTCTCTTCTCTCTCCTTCCCATCCTTCCCTGCTCTCTCTCCTCTTTGCCCACAACCTCTTCCTTGTCCTCTCTCCGTCCATCCCATTCGCTTCTTATTCTCTCTCATTTCCATGCTTCCTTTCTCCTTTCTCCTTATAACTTCCCATTCCTTCTCATTCTCTCCCTCCATCCACCACATCATCCTTTTACACTGTCTCTACTTTTCCAACATCCTTCTCATTCTCTCTCCTCCTCCCCCACCATCCTTTCCTCTCTCCTACCCTACCCATCCTTCTTATTCTCTCTCCTCCCTTCCCTCTCATCCATCCTCATTCTCTCTCCTCCTTCCCTCTCAGGCGTCACTCTCATCCTATCTCCTCCCTCCCCCATTTCATCCTCGTCTCTCTCCTCCTCCTTCCCTCTCCAGCGCCATCTCCCTCTCTCTTTTTCTTCTCTGGTTACGTTATTTACCCAACATTTATATCACGTGGCATTACGACGTGCTGTGTTTCATCAGGGGTCATTGCGTTGCTGCTTCGTCGTCCGTTTGCAGTGTTTGCTTGTTGCATGCGGCCGTTGCGTCATGTGAGTTTGTAGAGGAGTGGGGTGGGGGACAGGTGGGAGGGAGGGGAGGTGGGCGGAGGAGGGTGACGGAGGGAGGGAGGTGGGTTAGGGAGGAGAGTAAAGGGTGGGAGGTTGCGGGGTGGAGGGACGTGAAGGGAGGGGAGAGGGAGGGAGGGAGGGATAGGGAGTCGGTGGAAAGATGGATGTGCCGCAGAAAGGGGGAGTTGGCGGACGAGGGAAGGAAGGTAGGAGGCAGACGGGGAGAAGGGGTGAGGGGGTGCGGTGGCCGGGAGGGTGGGGATGGGGAGCTGGCGTGGAGCGACTGCCAACAGGGGCCGGAGGAGAAAAGGGGTAGGGCAAGGGTGGGTAGGTAAGGAGAGCCACCAGGACCGAACAAGCGACGACGAGTGGTCAGATGAGAGTGAACCGGTGAAGAAGAGAGTGAGTGAGAGCCCCGAGTGAGAGATGAGATAATATGATGAAGTGAGTGGGGAGCATTGGGACAATGAGAGTGACGTCCGAAAGGGAACAAGGAGGAGGACGGAGAGTTGAAAAGGGCATTAGAACCCAAGGAAGACAAGCCCATATACAAGAAAGAAAATAGAAAGCTGGAGTTAAGAGAAGCATTAAAGATAAATTAAAGAGAAATATACAATAGAGAACAGAAGACGCACTGCAAGCAAGTAAATGTTTAGTAGCATGGTCGCAACCACCCATTAACACTCCAGATAAACACAAGCAAAACCTAGAAACAAATACAGTATCTATTCTCGTTCCTTTCGCCTTACAACAACCGAGGTATATAATACACATTTTATTGTATTTCTTTCATGTTATTTATTTTTATTGCGTTTCATCTCCTACGGCTTACAAACATGTGCATAAGCTCCCTCACTTTATTGTTATAACTCGACGCAAAAACATATGGTACTTTATCATACCAGATTCAATGTTAATTCGAACACAATTGTATGGTAATTCCGATGCGGTAGCGGAGTGTGTTCCATTTGTTTTGTATAATTGAAGAGTCATTGTTATTGGTTTCATAAAGAAGTGAGTCCACAAGTTGGGTTTGGAAGCGGTTTCGTAAGGGACGTGGCGTGAAAAGATGGGTTGTTGGGCAACAGGAAGATTGCGCGGTACACAATAGAGGGAGAGGTAGAGAATTGAGTTGGGGAGGGAGGGGGGGGCGGACGCATTATCACGAGGTAGGGGAGTGGCCGAGCTGACTGCGATAGAATGTAGAGCTATTTGCAGATTCGGGCAATTGAAATCTGGCGAACCTTTGGAGCCGATTGGTAAGATTTTGGAAATTAGGAAAATTGAGGTCATTGATATGAATTAGACTAGACGTATGTGTTAAGATTGCGGAACTAGGAAAATATCTCTTGTGATGATTGAATAAGTGTGCCACAAAAATTGCGCCACTCAGAATTAGGAAACTGAAACCCGCTCATTGAATTGACAGTACATGCTCTAATATAAGATTTGGCAAAATGCACGCGGAAAAAAGAGGTCTGCATTTGGCAAATTGGATTATTGAATTTGAACATTGCGTTCTGACCACGATTTCGCGGGACCCAATAGGAAAATCAAGTATTCAAGAGACAAGATTGGAACGATTAGGGTTCCGAGCGCCGCCAACCAAAAGTGCACCCTTTTACACCTAAAACCATTAGCCATTCCCATCTTTTCTCTATGGAATTGCTCCCTGTTAACCTCCCACCGTATGCCCTACTCTTTTTTATTTCTTATTTCCTTCCTCCTGGTTATTTATCTTATTCTACTTCACGTTCATACTTATATTTATTTATTTATTTAACTTTTTTAGCCCACTCGGGCCTCCACCCAAACCGTATGACCACACAAGCCAAAGATCCCAATAAGAAACCCACCACCACCGTAATATTTGTTCTACGAAGAGTTATTAAAAAGGCTCAGTGGCCTCAAAAATTCACTACACAATTCTGGTGAGTGTTGAATGTATAGTATTACGGTGCTTCCTCAGCGTACAAGCTGATATGCGGTTAGTTAGGTCGAATGCACTTTAATTAGCCAAGTAAGGACTAGAGCCATTATAATTTTTTTCGTGTTCCACTATTCCAGGAACCAAAAACAACACCACGTGAGGAGTCCAACAACCCACCAAGAACAGAAAAAACCAAAACGACACCTGTAGTCAAATATGTCAGGCTAATGAGAGAAATGTCTCTCCAAGAGAGGAAAAAAATGCAATCACACACCCCAGAGAGAGATAAAACCCAAGCATACATCTGGTGTTTTTTTATCCATGTCTCAACTGTTCTTCTGATTATGTTCAGCTTGTGTGTTGTCTGCCTGGCCCCATGTAAACACACCACCCTTTACCCTCTTTACCTTTTTTTTCTCTACATCCGCCACAAAGTGCATCCTCTCTGCTAGCCCAGGAGGTCTCTCCCAGTCTCTAACCATATCTCTCTTGCTCTTCTCTCTCCTCTTCTCTTCTCTTCCTCTCTCTCTCTCTCGTCTCTCCTCTCTCCTCTCTCTCCCTCTCTCCTCTCTCTCTCCCTCTCTCACTCTCTCTCCATCTCTCTCTCTCCTCTCTACTCATGGTGCATCTATCTACTCTCTCTCCTCAGAGACTCTCTACTCTCTCTTCTCCTTTCTTTCTTTCTTTCTTTCTTTCTTTCTTCTCTCTCTCTCTTCTCTCTCCTCTTCTCTCTCTCTCTCTCTCTCTCTCTCTCTCTCTCTCTCTCTCTTCTCTCTTTCTCTTCTTCCCCCTCTCCCTCCATCCCCTCCTTCTCTCCCAGCCTGTCACCCCTCATATCCCATCATTCTTAATTAACCCCCCCCACCCCCCCACCCCACCCCCCAAAAAAAAAAATGCAACAAGTGCGATGGCCAGAGCAGTGCTAACGACCCAATTAAACCAGTTGCTTCAGGAACACTACAGAGCTGTGGCCGATCGATCACACCGATGCTGTTCATTAAGGCTAATCTTGATTGATTTCCTCGACTGGCGGCCGATGGCACCTTTGTTTACATTCGATCAGCTGATTGACGCATCTGGAATGGAGGTGGGGTGGAGGTGGAGGGAGGAAGGGGGGAGGGATTACAGATGCGAAATCAAAGGAGGTGGGGGTTGAGGGGAGAGAAGATCAGATAAGAGAGGGGTAGGGAGGAA
>NW_020871592.1:0-10999 GCF_003789085.1 Penaeus vannamei | reverse complement strand
TAAGGGGCAGAGAGGGAATAGGTGAAGAAAGGAGGAAAGAGAAAACTGGTGGGTGAAAGAAAAGGAAGGAGTATGGGAGAATTTGAAGAAGAAGAAGAAAAAAGAAGATTAAAATAATAGAAAGAAAGAAAAAGGAGAAAGGAATAGCTGAAAGAGAAAAAAAACAAAAGATAAAGAAATGGAAAAGAAAAGGAAAAGCGAAAAGAAAGAGGAGAACAAGAAAGGAGAAAAGAAAAGAGGGAGAAGAAGCGATCAGAGATGAGACTGAGAAAGTGTGAAAGTGGGAAAGAGAAAGAGATGAGAAAATGAAGCGTGAGGCGTTGATGGCGCCGTGTTGTGTATATCAAAAGCACGGGTAGCATGCAACTTTGTTTTAGCATGGTTTCCGCCATTACGGGTGATGTTGCGGGGGGGTGGCGGGGGTGGTGGGAGGTTGGATGGTGGGAAAGTGGGGAAGAGGAGGAGGAGCGTGGTGGTGCAGTAGGTGGAGGGTGGAGAGGTGGGAAAGGAGGACAGAAGAGTTATGGAGGAGGAGGAGGACGAAAAAAAAGAAAGAAAGAAAAGAAAAAAGAAAAAAAACCCAAAAAAGAAAAACGAAAAGAAGAAGAAAGGATACAAGATAAGATAAGAAAGTAAGGGCAGCACAAAAAAAGAAAGAAAGAAAAAGACAAAGAAAAGAAAAAAGAAGACACAACACAAAGAAGAAAAAGACAAGAAGGTAACAGAAAGAAGAAAGAAAAAGAAAAACACCAAAGGAGAAATATGAAGAAGAAAAAAAAAAAAAAAAAGGAGGAAGGGGGACGTTGGGGAAAGCGCAGAAGGAAGAAGGAGGCAGGAGGCAGTGAGTGAGAGAGGTGGGGCAAGCAGGAGGAGGATGGTGGGGAAAGAGCCGGAGGAGAGAGGAGGTGGGAAAGAGGCAGTAGGGGCAGGCAGGTGGGAAGGAGGAGGAGGGAGGGTTGGGGAAGCGAGGAGGAGGAGGAGGAGGAGAAAGAGGCAGGAGGGAGGACGGGGGGGAAAGAGGGAGGAGGAGGAGGTGGGCGGAAGGAGGAGGAACGAGGAGGTGCTAGGGAAGGAGGAGGAGCGAGGAGTGAGGAAGAAGAAGAAGAAGGAGAGGAGGTGGGGAAAGAGGAGGGAGAGCAGGCAGACAAGAAGAAGACGAGGAGGAGAAGTAAGCAAGGAGGGCAGAAAAGATGGCCCGGAAGGAGAGGGTGGAAAACATACGCCGAAATCCAGCCCGCCATTTGTCGGCCGTTTCAGCCCGCGCTTTCTCTACGCTCCCCCGCTTACTTTACAGGCCGACTCCCCCGAATTTTCTTGCTTGGAGTGACTGAAAACCTGGGGGGAGAAAGGAGGGGGGGAGGGGGGGGGAGGGAGGGAAAGAAAAAAAGGCGAGCGCGATGGACTAAAGACCAAAAGGACAAAAGGGATAAAGGGCAGAAAGGAGAGGAGCGAGAGCAGGATAGGGATAAGCGGGAGGAAAGGCAGAGAGGCAGAGCAGGAAGGCGGATAAGCGGAGAAAGAGGAAGATAGGACCAAAAGGAGAGAGGAAGGGGATAGGAGGGGAAAGGAGGCCGAGGGGGTAGAGAAAGGAGAGAGGGAAAGGGATAGGGAAAAAAAGTGGGATAGGGCTACGGGCAGAGAGAATGATAGGAGGATAAAGTAGGGAAAGGAGTGAGATAGGACCAAAGGGAAAGAGGAAGGAGGACATAGGCAGGGGCTTAGAGAGGAGGATAGGGGATCAAAGGCGGAGAGAGGAAGGGATAGGAGAGAGAGAGGAAATTAGGAGAGAGAGGCGAGAAGAAAGGACGGAGAGAAAGGGATAGCGCGAGAGGGTTTAGAAAGGAGTGGAGTCCGGGAATTAGAGAAAGTGAGAGGGTAGGGGGTGGGGTGGGGGGGGGGGCGGTAGGGGGGAAAGGAGGGGAATGGATAGGAGAAGCGGCCGAGGAGGATAGGAGGAAGAAATAAGGGAGAAAATGGAAAGAAAGAAAAAGGGGTGTGGCAGGGCCGAGGACAAAAAGAAAGGGAGGAGAAGGAATAACTAGTGGCAAGAGAGGAAATCGGCTCTAGCGACGAGAGAGAGAGAGAGGGAAGAGAGGAGAAGAGCAGAGAGAGAGAAGACGAGAAGAGGAGGAGAGAGAGAAACGAGAGAGAGCAGAGAGAGAGAGAGAGAGAGAGAGAGAGAGGGAGCAGAAATTTTTTAAAAAGTGGAAAATTAAGAAGGGTAATGGAAAATAAAAATGAAGAGATAGGAACTATATTTAGCAACACAGAAATGAAAATGGAAATTCTCACGCACGCAAGATCGTACGCACACACGCACACACGTACACACGCACATGCTATATCTATTGCCTTACGAATACAAAACAGATTTCTCTCTCTCTCTCTCTCTCTCTTCTCTTTCTCTTCTCTCTCTCTCTCTCTCTCTCTCTCTCTCTCTCTCTCTCTCTCTCTCTCTCTCTCTCTCTCTCTCCGCTCTCTCCTCTCTCGCTCTCTCTCTCGCTTTCTCTCTCGCATCTCCTCTCTCCCCCTCTCTCTCTCTTCCCCTTTCTTCCCCCCCCCCCCCCCTCTCTCTCCTTCTCCTCTCTCTCTCATCTTCTCTCTCTCTCTCTCTCTCTCTCTCTCGCTTCTCTCTTCTCTCTCTCTCTCTCTCTCTCTCTCTCTCTCTCTCTCTCTCTTCTCTCTCTCTTCTTCTCTCATCTCTCTCTCTCTCCTCTTCTCCTCTCTCCCTCTCTCTCCCTCTCTCTCCCTCTCTCTCGTAAAAAAGAGGCTGGATATTAAATGAAAAGGAATCAGAAGAAGTTAGATAGCAATTTAAGAGGGAATTAAATCGAGGTTCACGAGGAAATTGGACTGGAGTTTATAAAGAATTTAAGTTGACGTTTATTAAGCTTTTGGATGGAAGTTTATTTGGTAATTAGATAGACGTTTATGGAGGAATTAGATAGAGGTTTGTGAAGTAATTTAGGCAGAAATTTGTGGGGGAATTAGATAGAATTTTGTCAAGAGATTAGATAGAAGTTTGTGGAGAAATTAGATAGAAGTTTGTGAATAAAATTAGAAAAAAGAAAACACGTTTGTGGAGAGAAATTAGAATGAAGTTTGTGAAGAAGCTACATAGAAGTTATGGAGAAGAAATTAGATTAGTTGAGAATAAGTAAAGGGAAGGGAAGTTATCGAAATAATTATGAACAATTACACGTCTTAGACTTTGGTCTGACGCGGCTGACGTTCCAGCTCGACAGCCCCTCCATTTCCCCTTCACCCCTCCACCCCTCCACACCTTCTCTTTAGCCTTAACCCCTCCCTTTCCTCTCCTCTCATCTCCCCTTTCCCCTCCACCCCTTCACACCTTCTCTTTAGCCTTAACCCCTCCCTTTCCTCTCTTGTCTTCATCTCCCCTTTCCCCTCAAACCCCCCTCTCCTCTGTTGGTCTTCGTCTCCCTTCCACCTTCTTCTTTTTCTCCTTCTTATCTCTTAGGTTCTTCTATTCTGTGCCCTTTCTTCCTCCTCCTCTACTTTCTTCTCTTTCGTACTCCGTTCTCCATCCTCACTTGATTTCTTCTATATTCCACCCTCCCTTCCCTCTCTTCCCTCTTTTCCTTCCTCTCTTCATCTCTTCCCTCTCTCCCACCTTCCCCCCCTTCCTTCTCTCCCTCCCTCCCTCCTTTCCTCTCTTCCTTTCTGTTCCCTCCCTCCCTCCCTCCCTCCCTTCTTCTCTTCCTTTTTTCTCCCCCCCTCCCTTCCTCTCTTCCTTCCCTCCCCTCCCTCCTTCCCACCCCACACACCCCCACCACCCCTACATAGCACCTCTTCCATTTCACTCCAAGGCGTTGTTAACAGAGGATGGTGTTCTGCCCTACTTGTCACTCGGTGGGGTGGGGAGGGGTGGGGGGCGGAGGAGGTGGGGGCGAGGCGGGGGGGGTGGGGGTACTCTGATTGGGAAGTCGGGGGATGGTTGACTGATCGGCGGACAGACTAATGCGATAGATTGATGGGTAGACAGTGAGAGGTAAATAGACTCGGGTGTATATACGCACGCGCCAGACGCAGACGCACACAGACATATAGATGCACGCTCATGCACACGCACACACACACGCACACACACACACACACACACACACACACACACACACACACATTTCACCACACACACACACACACACACACACAGACACACACAGAGAGAGAGAGACAGAGACAGAGAGAGACAGAGACCAGAGAGGACAGAGACAGAGAGAGAGAGAGAGAGAGAGCAGAGAGAGAGAGAGAGAGGACAGAGACAGAGAGAGAGAGAGAGAGACAGGTAGACAGTGATACAGATAGATAATGATCACAGACGTACACATTTAACACTGCCAATTTCGTTAAGAATGAGAATTGTGGTGAAGTGAAATGTCTTATTGGATTGTGGTGAATTGTGGAGATTTCCTATGATTAAAGTGGTGATAGGGACGAGTTTGTGTGTGTGTGTGTGTGTGTGTGTGTGTGTGTGTGTGTGTGTGTGTGTGTGTGTGTGTGTGTGTGTGTGTGGTGTGTGTGCGCGTTTTTCGTTTGTGTGTATGTGTATGTGTATGTATGTGTATGTATGTATGTATATGTATGTATGTATGTATGTATGTTGTATTTATGTGTGTGTGCATTTTTTTTCGTGTTTGTGAATTCTTTCTCGTGATACAAATTTTCATCTCACGAGCTTGTCCCCTTTTTTTTTTCACCGCCTCCATGTCAGTAATAACCACGAATGTAAAATTTATGGTCTGGATTTGGTTTCCGAGATATAGCGTGATTCGGAGATAAGTTATCGATGAAATTGAACCTTACGAACTGTTGACAAGAGCCGGGATATTGCCTTCTTTATCTTATCTCTTGATTTCGTTGTTAAAAAAAAACGAACTTGAGTGATAATAAAGGTTTTTTTTTTTACTTGGTTCTAAGTTTTTGATGTTATGAGACGTGGGTTTATGTAAGAAGAAAAAAATAAAACAAACAAAAAAATATATAATTTTATAAATTTTGTTATTTTTTTAACGTTGCATATTGTTTGTTTATGTTTTCATAAAATTTCATCAGTGTCTTTTTTATTATTTTATTCGTTTTATTTTGTTTTATATTTTAGTTTTGTTTTCACTTGTTTTTTTATTCGTTTTGTTTTGTTTTATATATTAGTTTTGTTTTCACTATTGTTATTATTCGTTTTATTTGTTTTTTCATCTTAATTTTGTTTTCACTATTGTTTTTTATTCGTTTTATTTTATTTTGATTCCATTTCTTATTTGATTTTCTCTTTTCGTTAGGATCGAGTGAGTCAGGTTTGAGATGGAGTGAAATACTTTAATAGGTCACTTGGCGATTTTCACGGATGGGGGGGTTGGGGGGGGGAGTTAAACGGCGTGTAAACAGTTTTCTCTCTCTCTTCTCTCTTCTCTTTTTCTTTTTCTTTCTCTTTCTTTTTCTTTTTCTTTGTTTTTTTTTCTTTTTCTTTTTCTTCTCTGTCAGTCTTCTCTCTGTCTCAGTTGTTTGTATCTCTCTCTCTTCTCTCTCTCTCTCTCTCTCTCTCTCTCTCTCTCTCTCTCTCTCTCTCTCGTCTCTCTCCTCTCTCTCCTCTCTCTCTCTCTCTCTCTTTCTTTTCTTTCCTCTCTTTTATCCCTCACGACACTCGCTCGCTTATTCGCTCTCTCTCTCTCTCTCTCTCATCTCTTCTTCTCTCTCTTCCTCTCCTCTCGTCTCTCCTCTCTCTTCTCTTCTCTCTCTCTCTCTTCTCTCTTTTCTCTCTTTCTCTCTCTCTCTGTCTCCCTCTCGCTCTCTCGCTCTCTCGCTCTCTCGCTCTCTCTCTCTCTCTCTCTCCTCTCTCTCTCTCTCTCTCTCTCTTTCTCTCTCTCTCTCTCTCTCTCTCTCTCTCTCTCTCTCTCTCTCTCTCTTTCTTTTCTTTCCTCTCTTTATCCCTCACGCACTTCGCTCGCTTATTCGCTTCCTCTCCTCTCCCCATCCTCTTTCTCTCCCTCTCCCTCCTTTACTCCCTCACCATCTCTCCCTCCCTCCCTCCCCCTTCCCTCATCCTGCCCTCCTTCCACTCCCTCCTTCCCTTTCGCTCTTCCTCTCCCTCCTTCCCTTCCCTCCCTCCTTTCCCTCATCCCCTCCTTCGCCCCCCTCCCTCCCCTCTCCTTCTCCCTCCTTCTCCCTCCTTCCCTCCTTTCTCCCTCCTTCCCTCCTCTCTCCCTCCTTCCCCCCCTCATCCCCTCGCGTCCTTCCACTCCCCTCCCTTTCGCTTTTCCTCTCTCCTTCCCTCCCCTCTCCCTCCTTCCCTCCTTCCCTCCCTCTCCCTCCTTCCCTAATATCTCGTTAGACAACTTTAACACGGGGGGGGGGGGGGGGGAATCGACCCATTTGTATGATTGTCTTTTTTTTTTTCTTTTTCTTTTTTTCCTTTTTCCAGATTTTTTCCTTTGGAATGTTCACAGTATTATAACCGCAGACTATCAGGATTTTTGTTCTTCAATTTCTGTTTATTGATTTATTGTCTTATTGTTTGAAATATTTATTTACTTATTCTCCAGTTTCTCTGGTTCTCAGTGCGCTATTTTCTTCTCTCTTCGTATATTGCGTGTTTCCCTCTTCTACATTTCTATTTGTTTTATTATTATTGTTGTCTGTATGTTCTCTTGTCTCTTCCCCATCGTTTATTTTTAATTATTTTTTCTTCTCTCACTTATTCTCCGATTATTTCTCGCTCTAGCACATCACCCTCTTCTCACTTCCTTTATCGCCTCCCTTCCCTGCTTCCCTCTTCCCAATTTCTTACCTCTTTCCCTCTCATCACATCACCCTCTTCTCCCTACCTTTATCGACTCCCTTCTCTTCTTCCATCTTCCTCATTTTTCTCCCTTTCCCTGTCAGCACACTCTCTTCTCCCTTTCTTTATCGCCTCCCTTCCCTGCTTCCCCATTTACCTCGGGAGTGACAAAGCGGTCCTGCCACTTTCCGGCACCCCGTTCGCGGATTATCTCGAGAGCCGCGCGTTCGCCTAAGCCCTTTCGTCTGTCCGGCGGCATCCGGGAGAGATTGGAGCCGCCGCCGGGTCGCTGTTTGGGAGTCGGATTTGCGTGTGGTTTTGATATTTTTTTTAAAGTTTATTTTATCTTTTTTTTTTGTTTGGTTTGTTGTTGTTATTGCTATTGTTATTATTATTGTTAGGATAGTAATATTTTTTTACTGGTATTATGATTATCATCATTATTGTTTTGTTGTTGTTGTTGTTGTTGTTGTTGTTATTATCATCATCATTGTTATTATTATTATTATTATTTTTACTGCTATTTCATGATTGTCATTATTATTATTATTATTATTATTATTATTATTATTATTATTATTATTATTATTATCATTATTATTATCATCATTATCTTTATTATTATTATTATTACTATTATTATTATAGTTATTATTATTATATTACTACTATTGTTATTATTATTATTATTACTACTACTATTATTATTGTTATTATTATTATTGTTGTTGTTTGGGGCTAAGTGCATATTTTGGGTTTTCTTTTTTAAAAATAGTTTCTAGTTCCAGTTAGAGATTCACAATTCACGGTGCTCTCTCTTTTATTTTTTTTCTATTATTTCTTTTTTTTTTTGTCATGGAGGTTACACTATTGTTTGAAGGCGAGAGGAGATCAGTGTGTGATATTTTTAGGTTGTGTCCATTTTTGGGTCTTTTTTAAAGATATATGTATTGTTTTATCCATTTACGGATTTCGTGTCGTGTGCGTGAGGGCATATATATATTTCTCTCTCTCTCTCTCTCTCTCTCTCTCTCTCTCTCTCTCTCTCTCTCTCTCTCTCTCTCTCTCTCTCTCTCTCTCTCTCTCTCTCTCTCTCTCTCTCTCTCTCTCTCTCTCTCTCTTTCTTTAGGTTGTTCTCACATTTTTTTTCGTTCTCACATTTTTTTGAGCTTGTTCTCTCGGACATATATTTATTTATTTATTTTATTTTATTTATTTTTGAAAGGCTTGTTAGAGAAGCATATAATTTAGTGTTTGGTAGTGGTTATTTGCGGGAATATATTTTTTTATTTTATTTTTCTTTCTTTTTTTCCTTTTTTTGTGACCGAAAGCGGGAATATAATATTTTTTTTTTATTTTTCTTTTTTTTTCCTTTTTTTCCTTTTTTGTGACCGAAAGCGGGAATAATATATAATATATTTTTTTTTTATTTTTTCTTTTTTCTTTTTTCTTTTTTTCTTTTTTGTGAGCGAAAATACCACTGGAATTGGGAAAATTGTCTCGTGTTCGTGGTTTGATATTTTCTCGTCGGTAAATACTATTGTGGCGTATTTTTTTTGGTCTGACGTAATATATATTTTTTTCTATTTTATTTACGAGAGATTGTCGTAACTTTTTTTTTTTATCTATGTAATCTCTCTGTTCTATTTTTAGGCTTTTTATGCTTTTCTCTTGTTTCGTTGTTGTCTTTTTTTTTATCCTCGTTTCCTTCTACTTTCTCTGTCATCCTCCACTTCCTCATCCCTCTGTTTTTTTTTCGTTTTTTTTTTTGAGGTTGTTTTACATTTTTTTTTTTTTGGGGGGGGTGAGGGTCGTTCAGCCTATGGAGACCGAGACCCAATATTTGTTTTGGTTTTGAGTTTCATTTTCCTTTCCGTCATTTTTTTTTCTTTTCTCTTGAGGGTTAGTCTGTTGCTGTCTCGGTTTGTTTGTTTTGTCTCTCTCTTTTCTCTCTCTCTTCTCTCTGCTCTCTCTCTCTCTCTCTCTCTCTCTCTCTCTCTCTCTCTCTCTCTCTCTCTCTCTCTCTTCTCTCTCTTCTCTCTTTTCTCTCTTTCCCTCATCTTCTCTCCTTCTCCTCTTCCCTCCCTCCCCTCCTCCCTCCCCCCTCCCAGCGTGCATATAGCCCCAGAATTCTTCATGCCTCTCGCCTTCCGCCTGGGCCTCCTTCGTGGGCCTATTTCAGGAGGAAAGAGAAAGAGGAAAGAGGAGGAAGTCATGAATATGGAAGGTTTCTCGACGTCTGAGCCGAATCTGGGGACTGACTCCATTCCCGGCCGACATCCACGTGACGGGGGAAAACAGCTGATGATGGGGAGGTGTTTTGCCTGTTGTTTTTGTTTTTGTTTTCGTTCTTTTCTTTTCTTTTGTTCTACCTTTTTTTCTTTCTTCATCTTCTTCTCTCTCTCGCTCTGATGTTTTTTTCTTTCGTCTTTTCTTTTTTTTCTTTTTCTTTCTTTTTTGTACCTCTCTCTCTCTCTCTCTCGTCTCTCTTCTCTCTCTCTCCTTCTCTCTCTCTCTCTCTCTCTCTCTCTCTCTCTTCTCTCTCTCTCTCTCTCTCTCTCTCTCTGTTCTCTCTCTCTTTCTCTCTCTCTCTCTCTCTCTTCTCTCTCTCTCTCTCTCTCTCTCTCTCTCTCTCTCCTCTTCTCTCTTCTCTCTCTCTCTCTCTTCTCTACTCTCTTCCTCTTCTCTCTCTCTCTCTCTCTCTCTCTCTCTCTCTCTCTCTCCTCGTCTCTCTCTCTCTCTCTCTCTCTTCTCTCTCTCTCTCTCTCTCTATCTCTCTCTCTCTCATCTCTCTTTCTCTCTCTCTTTCTCTCTCTTCTTTTTCTCTCTCTTCTCATCTATTCTAGGAGAGAAAGACACAAGCAGAGAGGACACAGAGGCAAATAGGCGAACAATAAAACAAAAAAATAAAAAAGAATAGAGAAATAATAAAGAAAAGCGTAACACGTATACCTGCTACACGTTAATTAACCGTCTCTGAATGTTCATGGACTTACCCGCGCCGCGCGCGCCCCAGGGCTCGTGCTATTTTGACGGGCGTGGAAGGAGGAGGGGGCGAGAGGATGAGGGGCGGTTGTGGAAGGAGGAGGGGGCGGTTGTGGGTGGTGTTGGATTGGGTGTGGGGTGTTGGGGTTTGGCGGGGGAGAGAGGTAGAGGATGTTGGGGGGGGGGAGGTGAGAAGAGGAAAGGCAGGGGTAGAGAGGGTGGGGTGGAGTTGGTGGGGGTTAGTGGAGTGAAGTGGGTGGGGATTAGTGGAGTGGGTGGGGTGGAGGAAGAGGAGGGTAAGGGTAGAGGGTGGGGTGGGGTGGATGAGGTGAGGGTTTAGTGAGTGGGTAGGGTTAGTGGAGTGGAGTGGGGTAAGTAGGAGGGGGGGTTGGGGGAGTAGGGAGGGGTTAAGTTGGAGGAGGGGAGAAGAGGGGAAAAAAGAGGAAGAAGAGGAAGAGCAGGAGGAGGGGGACGTAAGGAAGAAGCAGGTAGAAGGTCTAAAAGGAAGAAGAGGGAGGGACAAAGAAGGAAGGAATATAATGGAAGGAGGAGGAGGGGAGGAAAAGGAACATTAAGAGGAAAGGACAGGTGTACAGGGCGTAAGGGGGGGGGGGAAGGGGGGGAGGGGGGGGGAGAAATAGGAGCACGCGAACACAGATATGAGAGGGGAAGGGGAGAGGGGGATGACAGCTAGATGTAGGACTGTGACCGCCGGCAGTTAAGTAGGAAGAAGAAGAGAATGATGGAGGGAGTAGGGGACTGTGGTGGAGGAAAGAAGGGTCTGTGGTGGAGGGAGATGGGGGTGAGGGTGGTGGATGGGAGGTGGAGGGATGTGAGGTGAGGGTGGTGGAAGAAGAAGGGTCTGTGGTGGAGGGATTTGGAGGTGGAGATGATGGAGCAGATAGGCGACTGTGGTGGAGGGAGGTGGAGGAAATAAAAGGTGGTGATTCTAGAATATGTGATGGAGGAAGGTGGAGGTGATGGAAGAAGACAAGGGTGATGATGGAGGAAATAAAACATGAAGGTGGAGGAAGGTAGAGATGATGGATGATGAAGGAAATGAGAGATGCTGGGGGAGAAAGACGGAGATGACAGAGAGGAAATGGATGTTGATAGAGGAGGAAGCTGGAAGAAGAAAATGACGATAACGGATGAAATAAAAGGTAAAGATGGAAGGAAGAGATGAAAATGGAAGGGGAAACAAGAGGTGAGATGATG
>NW_020871591.1:138356-153461 GCF_003789085.1 Penaeus vannamei | reverse complement strand
AGAAGAGGGGCAAAAAGGCAAGCACACGAGCGCACACACAGCGACGCAACGCGAGGCAGCAAAAGAGGGAGAAGAAATGGAGGGGGGGTGAAAGGGGGAGGGAGGGGATAAGAGAGAGGGGAGGATGTTGGGGGATTAAGGGGAGGAATAGGGGATGGGGGGGCAGGCGCTCTAGCAGAGCACAACTAACCAGAAATCTTAGCCTTTTAATGCATTTCTGGTCCTTTGGCATCGCCACCAGCTGATAATTATTATCTTGTATGTGGGATATTTGGCGGAGTCTGAACCCGAGCGTGCCCTTCTATCTAAGCTGATGCACTACCGACACTACGCGATATAACCACACAACACCAGGAGCGGAATTTCCAATAACCGCAATAACAGTGAATCAATTACAATACCAACAACAGGGGATTTTTTCACACATACGCACAATGTGCATAATGCATATTCACCAATCACGTAATATACGTACATAACACACGGATTTACATACAGCACATGTGAATATTAATATATACTATAACAACAAGGGAGTATTTACCAATACGCACATGTGAATATTGCATATTCCCGTAATATACGTACACACACGGGATTTACTAATATACGAATCACATGTAAGTTATTAGCATATCAGCATTGGTGGGCGAGGATGGGGTGTGTTCCAGATAACTGTAAGAATGTTAATGTGGTGCATTTTATTGCACTGAAGTGTAGGATTGGACTATGTTAGCTGAGCGACGGGGGGGATGTTGTTCCAGTATGTCTGCGTACTAGTAAATGTATGCGCAGTTACAGCATCGGTGTATTGTGTCGGCGATACGCGACTGTAGTGTGAATTTAGCGTAGTGGCATGTGGTCAGGGGGGGTTGTTTCGCATAGTCGGCGAACATTTTAATATGGCATTACTGTCGACTTTTGGTTAGATGTTAGTGGTAGATCGTGGATTTGTGTGTACACAAGCACTGGAGTATCCATACTGCATGTACGCGTTTCCCATTTACCAACATGTAATATGCAGCACACGTTAAGCGTGTGTATCACCGTGCATTCAGTGTGCGACGGAATTCCTACGCACAGCTGCGAGTTTTCCATATAGTATATGTACAAAGCACACACGTCCTATATACTAGCTAGCGAACCGCGAATAATATATAATATAAATACAAAGAAGCTCAAAGAAATTAAATCAACCACACGAAACCACACACATGTTAAATCAATAACATACACACACGTACTCACATCCAGTAGATCAAACTCTATGTATACGTTTTTTTTATGAGTCTATAAACATACGATATGCACCACACAAACACACAAGGCCTTACCACACACACACACTCACACTGCCACGACACGGCACACGCACCGGCAACACGCACACAACACACACGCACACAACACACACACACAAAAATACCTCACAACACACCACACACCACAGTCGCTTCCATCAACTGGCACACACACACACACACCACACACACACACATCACAACACACGCACACGCACACGCACACGCACACGGCACAACGCACACGCACACGCACACGCGCACACACGCACATGACCCCACCCTCCACCTCTGACACCCTCCCCCCCCCACACACACACTGGGAGCAAAAAAGGAGCACAAAGGAAGGATTGGGGGACCAAGGGGTGAGGGGCTAGGGGAGGTCAGGGCGGTGAGGAGAGAAAGTTGTGGAATCATGCAACTCCCATCTTCTGCTCTCCTTCTTTTCCTTCTCTCTCCTTTATCATGCTTTTCTGTCTCTTTTTTTATCTCTCTCTCTAATATATATGTGTTGTATAATATATATATATATATATATATATATATATATTATAGTATATATATAGAGATAGAAAGGAAGGGAAAGGGGTAGAGAGAGAGAGAGAGAGAGACAGAGAGGAGAGGCAGAGACAGACAGAGAGAGACAGACAAAGGACAGAGAGGAATGGGTGGGGGAAAAGAGGAGAGAGAGAGAAAGGGGAGAGAGGAGAGAGGAGGAGAGAGAAAGAGAGAAGAGTGGAAAAAGAGGACTAGAAAGAGGGGTTGGAGGAGAGGAAGAAGGGGAGTGGGGGAGGAAAGATTATAAGAAAAGAAAACATAATAATCATAATAATAAAAGATGATAAGGATAATAGCAATAACAGTAGTAGTGGTAGTAATAATGATAATAATAATGATAATAATAATATAATAATAATATAATGATAATAATGATAATAATAAACAATAGCAATAGCAATAAATAAATAATAATGATAATAATAATGATAAATAAGGAATAATAATATAATATAATAACAATAATAATAATAATTAATAATAATAATAATAATAATCTGAAGACAAAGAATAAACGCGAACAAAAAAGAAAAAAAAAAAAACGGAAAAAAAGAAAGAAAAAAAAAATACAAAGAGAAAAATCCGGCATATCCATCCCCCCCCCCTCCCCCCCCCCCTCCGCGCCAAGACAAGCGAAAATGGAAACAAAACCCTCTTCTCGAAATTTTATTTATTGTCGACCGTGGTTTCTCCCTCTTTCTTCTTCTCCTTCTTTCTTCTTTCTTCTCTTTTTTTTCTTTTTTCGTTTTTTTTTTTTTTTAATTTTTCTTCTTCCTTCTTTTTTCTTTTTTCTTTTTTTTTTTTTTTCTTTTTGTCTTTCTTCTTCTTCTTCTCCTCTTTCTTTCCTTCTTCTTCTTTTTCTTCTTCTTCTTCTCCTCTTCCTTTTCCTTCTTCTTTTTCTCCCTTTTTATTTTCTTCTTCTTTTCCTCTTTTTTCTTCTTCTTCCTCTTCTCCTCCTCCTTTTTCTCTTTCTTTCTTTCTTTTTCTTCTTCTTCTCCTTCATCCTCTCCTTCTCTTCCATTTACTTCCTCTTCTCCTGCTTTTTCTCCTTCTAATTTTCTTATTCTCTTTCTTTTCATTTTTCTCTTTCTATCTTCTTCTTCTTCTACTGTATCTCCTCCTCCTCCTTCTTCTCTTCTTCTCCTCTTCTCCTTCTCTTCTCTTCCTCTTCTTCATTTTCTCCTTCTCCCTCTCCTCATTCCTATTCCTCTCCTGCGAATAACCCCAAGAAAAACAAAAATCGCCCTCCGATGTCCCCATCTCGGAACCGGGAACCCAGAGACGAGGACAAGGGAAAGCGGGCCAGTGTGACGCGGGAGAGAGGTGGGGGGAGGCACGCTCTACTCCTCCTCTGTCTTTTTCTCTGTCTGTCTGTCTGGGTGGCTGGCTGCTGTCTGTCTCTGTCTCTCTGTTCTGTCTTGTTTCTTTCTCTGTCTCTCTGTCTCTCTGTCTTGTCTCTCTCCCTCTCCCTCTCTCCTCTTCCTCCTCTCTCTCTACCTCGCCTCCCTATCTTCCTCCTTGTTTCCTGTATTCAGACAGAGAGAGAAAGAGAGAAAAGAAGAAGAGAGAGAAAAGAAGAGAAAGAAGAAAGAGAGAGAAAAGAGGAGAAAGAGAGAGCTAAGATCTCTCGTGCTTTAACTTATCCCCAATCTCTTTTACCCCCCCCCCCTGTCCTCCCCCACTTCTTCCTTTTCGCCCACCCCCTCCCTCCCTCCCTCCCTCCCTCCACTCCCTCCCTCCCTCCCTCCCTCCCGATCCTCCACTCCCACCCCCACTCCCACCCTTCATCCCCACACAACCCTCCCTTCTCCCCCTCCTTCCCCTACCCCCTCCCTACCCTCCACTCCTCCCTCCCCCTCCCCCCTACCCCCCCCCCCAACGCTTTTTACGGAAGCCATAAACCATATAGTAGCAAAAGTACTACTAAAAAAAAAAAACTCCTGCGGTAATGGGAGCATGGCAGTGACGAGAACGAGAGAACGACCATGGTGGCAGAATGGTAGCAGAATGGTGTAGGATGTTAGGAGCGATGGAAGTCAAAAGAATGGTAGGATGGTAGGAGCGATGGGAAGTCAAAAAGCAGGAGCGATGGGAAGTCGCTGTTGTTACGTAATGGTTGTAACACGTAAAGGGGTTGTAATGCGCGTGTTTGTGACGGCGAGATGTGTACCAATCAATGTGTGTGAACGCCGGAAGACAGCTGGTAGTAGAAGGGGGGGTGGGGGGAAGGAGGGGAGGAGGGGGGGGGGAGGGAGGAGGGAGGCCGGAAGACAGCTGGTAGTAGAAGGGGGGGTGGGGGGGAAGGAAGGGGGGAGGGAGGAGGGGGTGGGGGAGGGAGGGAGGGGTTGGGGGAGGGTCTCTGTGTTTTGGGTCGCTGGGGTGGGGTGGGGGGTGAGGGGGGAGGAGGGGATAGGAGGTTGGAAGAAAGAGAGAGGGAGGGGAAAAGAGGGTAAGGGAGAGGAAGGAGAGGGAATGGGGTTGGAAGAGGGAGGGGGAGAGAGAGAGACAGGGAAGAGGGAGAGAGGAGAGAGAAGAGGGGGGGGGAAGAGGAAAGAGGAAGAGGAAGAAGGGGGAGAGAAGAGAGACAGTGCAAGATACACTTCTAAACAGGACAAAGTAAACGGAAGTGATGGGTAGAGCAAAGAAAAGGGGAAGAAAGAAGAGAAAAGAGGAGAAGGAGGGAAGGAAGAAGAAAAGGAGGAGAGAGAAATAGGAGAGGAAAAAAGAAAGAGGAGGAGGGGGAAAAGAGGAGAGGCGGGGAGAAGGGAAGGGATAAGAGGAGAAAAAGGAGGTAGGGGAAGGGGAGATGAGGAGAGGAGGGGGAAATGAAGAGGGGGGAAAAGGAGGAGGAGGAGGGGAAAAGGGGAGAAGAGGAGTAGGAGGAGGGGAAGGAGGAGGAGGGGAAAGTGGAGGAGGAGGAGGGGAAAGGAGGAGGAGGAGGGGAAAAAGGGAGAGGAGAGGAGGGGAAATGAAAGGGGAGAAGAGGAGGAGGAGGGGAGAGGAGGTCAGTGTGAGGGTGTGATGATGATGATGGGATGTGGGAAAAAAAGACGTAAAATAAGGGTGAGGAATGATGGGGGGGGGGAGAAAGAGGAGGAGAAAGAGGGGATAGAGAATGAGAAGTGAAGAAACGGAGAAAAAAAGGGAATTAGATGAGATGAGAGAAGGAAGAAACGAGAGAAAGGGATTAGATAAAAGTGAGAAGTGAAAAAAACAAGGAGAAAGCGAATAACAGGGAATTAGATAAGATATAAATAATCTCTGATTCAAGATATGAGACAAACAAACATAAATTGACTCAAAACAATCACTAACCAAAAGAAACAAACTACAGACCGAAGAAACAAACAAACAAAACACACAATCAGTTTAGAAGGGGAGGAAAGGGAGAAAATGCGATAATTGGATGGAAGAAGAACGCAAAGTAAAGGGGAAATAAGGAGGGGGGATAGGGGGGTAGGGGGGGGAGGATGGCCTGCTCATGACATATGAACAATACAATAATGGTCAATGGTTCGAGTGTCCATGCCATCCATCAGCTGGTGTCAAGACCGTGTGTGTGTTTGTGTGTGTGTTTCCATCTCTCTCTTTCTTTCTTTCTTTTTTTGTCTTTCTTTCTTTTTTCTCTTTTTTCTCTTTTTTCTCTCTTTCTCCTCTCTTTCTCTCTTTCTCTCTCTCCTCTCTCTCTCTCTCTCTCTCTCTCTCTTCTCGTCTTCTCTCTCTCTCTCTCTCTCTCTCTCTCTCTCTCTCTCTCTCTCTCTCTCTCTCTCTCTCTCTCTCTCTTCTCATCTCTCTCTTCTCTTCTCTCTCCTCTCCTCTCTCTCTCTCTCTCTCTCTCTCTCTCCTCTCTCCTCTCTCTCTCTCTCTTCTCTCTCCTCTCTCTCCTCTCTCTTCTCTCTCTCTCTCTCTCCTCTCTCTCTCTCTCTCTCTCTCTCCTCCCTCTCTCTCTCTCTCTCTCTCTCTCTCTCTCTCGCTCTCTCTCTCTCTCTCTCTCTCTCTCCTCTCCCTCTCCCTCTCCTCTCCTCTCTCCCTCTCCTCTCCCTTCTCTCCCTCCCTCCTCCCTCTCTCCTCCTCCTCCCCTCCCTCTCCCCTCTCTCCCTCCCTCCCTCCCTCCCTCCCCTCTCTCTCTCGCCTCCTTCTCCCTCCCCCCTCTCCTCTCTCTCTCTATGTGTTGTGTTCTGTATGTCTGTGTATGTTTATATATGTGTGTCCAGATTCTCTATATTTAACTACCCTCAAAAAAGGGAGCGAAAATACAACAAAAAATTTTTTTAAGTTCTTAATTCAGATTATTAGTTCTCTTCGTTTTTGTGTAATATCTTTTAACCTTCTCTGGCCAACTCGCCGGCTGTTCCTCTCGCGCTCTCAGCCGCGCTTGCCAAGAACAACAGAAAAAAAGGAGAACTACTTAGAAGAGAGGGAGAAGAGAGGGAGGGGGGAGGGGGGGAGGAGAGGGAGGGAGGGAAGGGGAAGGAGAGGGGGGAGGGAGGGAGGGGGGGAGGAAAGGAGAGGAAAGGAGAGGAGAGGGAGGGAAGGGGAAGAGAGGGAGGAGGAAGGGGAGAGAGGAAGGAGGGAAGGGGAAGGAGAGAGGAGGAAGGGAGGGAGAGGGGAAGGAAGGAGGAGGGAGAGGAGAGGGAGGGAGGAGGGAGGAAGGAAGGAGAGGGAGAGAGAGGGAGAGGAGGAAGGGAAGGGAGAGGAAGAGAGGGAGGGAGGAGGGAAGGAGAGGGGAGGAATGGCAGGGAGAGGGAGAGGAAGGGATGGGGAGAGAGAGGGCAGAGGGAGGAAGAAGAGAGTGAGCAGAGATTGACAGACAGACAGACAGAAAGAGAGAGAGAAACCAGAAAAAGAGTGAAAGAGTGAGAGAGAGAGAGTGACGAACAAACAGACAGACAAAGTCCTCGAGATTAGCCGCTCACACTTTCCAACAACACTGTCAAGCCTCTCACTCTGCTGTCAGCACTATCACACCATACCATCACGTGACCCTCCCTTCAACAACAATAACAACTTTTTTTTCACATTGTACCACCAATGCGAAACTTTTTTTCTCTCTCTCTTGCTTGTTGGCAATATCTGTTTTTTTTTTTTTTTTCTTTTCCATCAACATTGCCAGCAAATTCTGACAACTTCCCTGTTCTCACTCTCTTTGGGAAATTACGGAGGGGGGGGGGAGCACAGAGGGGGAGAGGGAGGAGGGAGAGGGAGAGGAGGGAGGAGGAGAGGAGAGGAGAAGGAGGGAGGAGGAGAGGAGGGAGAGGGAGGAGGGGAGGGAGGAGAGAGAGATTGCGAAAGATAGAGAGATAGATAAATGGAGAGAGAAAGAGAGAGAGAGAGAGAGAAACAGACAGACAGAGACAGAAAGAAACAGAGATCAGAGACAGACCTACAAATACAAAACAACATTAAAACAACAATACAAAAAAATCAAATCACACCCGAAAGAATCATCCCCTCCCCCCTCCCCCCTCCCTCTCTCCCTAAATAACACGTTCGGATTTCTTGCAAGTTTCGGGAAAGGAAAATGAAGCGGACTGAATCACGCTGCAATAACAATTCTTGGCGCAGAAATATGAGCCAATGGCAAGCAAGTTGAGGAAATTACATTAGGAAGTGTTGGGGAAAGGAAAGGGCGGGAAGAATAGATTGGAAGAGACGAGGTGAAGAAGAGAAGTGGAAATTGAAGAGGAAAGAGGACGTGGGGGGGGGAGAGGAGGGGGGAGAAGGGGAGAGAGGAGACGGAATTGACAAGGGGCGGGGCTTGAGTAGAGCGACCGGACGCTTATTGGGTCGCAAGGTGCGGTGTAGGGCGGAGCTAAGGGAGGAAGTGGGCAGGAGTTACAGTTCCTGGATAAGGAGGTGGAGCTTCCGACTGGTAGAGAAAGAGGAATTATCAAAGGAATAGAATAAAGGTAAATAGTGAGACAAAAGCACCGAGAGAGAGAGAGAGAAGAGAAGGAAAGAGAGAGAGGAGGGAGAGAGAGAAAGAGAGAGTGAAAAGAGAAGAGAAGAGAGAGACCGAGAGAGATAGAGAGATAGACAGACAGAGAAGAGTGAAAGAGAAAGAGGAAAGAGAGAAACAGAGAGAGATGGAGAACAGAGACAGACAGAGAGAGAGTGAAAGAGAGACAGACAGAGAGAGACTGAGAGTGAGAGTCGCCAATAGAAGAAGACAGAGAGAGAGAGAGAGAGTGAAAGAGAGAGAGAGAGAGAGAGAGAGAGAAGAGTGAAAAGAGAGAGAGAGAGAGAGTGAAGAGAGAGAGGAGAGTGAAAGGAGATAGAGAGAGAGAGAGAGAGAGAGATAGAGATAGAGAGTGAAAGAGAGAGAGAGAGAGAGTGAAAGAGAAGGAGAGAGAGTGAAAGAGAGACAAGAACAGAGAAGAGAGAGAGAAGATGTGAAGAGAGAGAGAGAAGAGAGAGAGTGAAAAGAAGTGAAAAGAAGAGAGAGAGAGTGAAAGAGAAGGAGAGAGACAGAGAAAGAGATAGAGATAGAGAGCGAAAGAGAGAGAGAGAGAGAGACTGGCATGCACATAAGCAGGCTGGAATTTCACTCACTCGAGGGATCCAGACTGCCAGCCATCTAATAAGTCATTCAGAATCAGTCAAGTCGCTTTGTTGATCAGTCAGTCAAATAGATAGTACGGCCATTCAGTCGGTTATTCAGTCAGTCTCTTGTTTACCAGCCAGTTAGACAAACTGTCTATGTTTGCCAATAGTCGGTTTAGTGAAATCAGTTTTTATGTCAGTTTAGTTAAATAAGTTTTGAAGTCAGTATAGAGAATCAGTGTTTAAGTCAGTATAGTGAAATCAGTATTTTCAGTCAGTATAGTGAAATCAGTATTTTCAGTCAGTTTAGTGAAATCATTTTTTAAGTCAGTTAAGTGAAATAATTTTTTAAGTCAGTTTAGTGAAATCATTTTTTAAGTCAGTTTAGTGAAATCAGTTTTTAAGTCAGTTTAGTGAAATCATTTTTTAAGTCAGTTTAGTGAAATCAGTTTTTAAGTCAGTTTAGTAAAATCAGTTTTTGGTCATAGTTTTTAGTGAAATCAGTTTTTAAGTCAGTTTAGTGAATCAAGTTTTTTGAGTCAATTTAGTGAATCAGTTTTTTTCAGTAAGTTTTAGTAAAAATCAGTTTTTTTCAAAGTCAGTTTAGTGAAATCAGTTTTTGTCAGTCAGTTTAAAATATTTGTCAGTCAGTTTAGTGAAATCAGTTTGTCAGTCAGTTTAGTGAAATCAGTTTGTCAGTCAGTTTAGTGAAATCAGTTTGTCAGTCAGTTTAGTGAAATCAGTTTTTAGTTTAAAATCAGTTTTTCAGTCAGTTTAATGAAATCAGTTTTTCAGTCAGTATAGTGAATCAGTTTTTAAGTCAGTTTAGTGAAATCTAGTCAGTTAACAAATCAGTCTTTATGTAACTATGACCAGTTAACAATTGGAATTTGCTACCATCGTCTAGGGCTCACCATCCAACGTGTAAGCCTCTCTCTCTCTCTCTCTCTCTCTCTCCTCCCTCCGCTCCCCTCCTCAGAGAGCCCTCCCTTCCCCGATCTCCACCCCTCAGAGAGAGGATCCTCCCCCCCTCCCCCCCTCTCTCCCTTCCTCTCTCCTCCGCTCCCTGCCCATCCTGCCTCTCGTCCTCCTTCTCTCCGTCTCGTCTCGTCTCCTCGTCTCTCCTCTCTCTCTCTCTCTTTTCTTCTCTCCTCTCTCTCTCTCTCGTCTCTTCTCTCTATTCTATCTATCTATCTATCTATCTAATCTATCTATCTATCTATCTATCTATCTAAATCTCTCGTCTCTCTCGTCTCTCTCTCTCTCTCTGGTCACATCTCTTCTCTCTGTGTGACACAGAGCCAGACAGTGTGACACAGAGCCAGACAGTGTGACACAGAGCCAGACAGTGTGACACAGAGCCAGACAGACAGGGTCCAGGTGAGCGGAAGAGGGGAAGAGATGAAATGGCTAATGATAGGAGTGGGACACAGGAGAAAAACACGTGAACACAGAGGGGAGAGAATAAGAGGAGGAAGAGGAGAGGGAGAGAATAGCGAGAGGAGGAAAGAAGGGTGAGGGGAGGGGAGGGAAAGAAGGAGAGAATGAGGGAGGAAAGAAGAGTGAGAGAGGGGAGGGAAGGAGAGAATGAGGAGGAAAGAAGGTGGGGAGAGGGGAGGGAAAGAAGGAGAGAATGAGGGAGGAGGAAAGGAACAAGGGAAGAGGAGGATGGGAGGGAGGGGGAAGGAAGAAGGAAAGAAGAAAGGGGAAGAAATAACCGGAGAAAGGAGAAAGAGAAGAGGAGAAAGGAGGAAGAGAGAAAGTGACACGATAGAATGAATATCAGGAGAGTAAGAAAAGGTAATAATTATAAAAAAAAGATAAATGAAGAGAGAGAAAGAGCAAGTTAAACGAAAGACAACCCCCCCTCCCCCCGAGGTTGATGTTACAAGGTGATGAGTGGTGATGTGGTGGTGGTGATGGAGAAAGTGTGGTGGGGTTGTGGTGGTGGTGATAGCGGAAGTGTGGTGGTGATGTAGTTGTGGTTATGACGGACGTGTGGTGGTGATGTGGTTGTAGTGATATCAGAAGTGTGGTGATGATGTGGTGGTGGTGACGGAGAAACTGTGATAGTAATGTGGTTGTGGTTGTGGCCGAAGTGTGGTTGTGATGATACCGGTATAGTAGTCGTGGTATCAGGCAGAGAGAAAAAAAAGAAAAAAAATAGATTGATTTTTGGAAGAATGGATGTTGAAATAAAGGAAATGTTTTGGCGGAAAGGATGTTGAAGTAAAGGAAACGTGTCATAACATATGGCAGTGGGGGAGTACAGGAGACGGAAGGAAATGGGGAAGAATGGGTATTGCGTTTTGAGTTCGGGTTTTTCTGCCGAATCCCGGGTAATTTTTGTTTCATTGTCGGAATAAGAGGAAACGCAAGTTATTCGCTTTTACTAACTGTAGCATAACTTGAGATCGTGAACTTGATCGTACAGTTATATTCTTTTCTCTCTACTCTCTTTCTCTTTTTCTTTTTTCTTTTTTCTTTTTCTTTTTTCTTTTTTCTTTTTTTCTTTTTCTTTTTTCTTTTTCTTTTTCTTTTCTTTTTCTTTTTCTTTTTTTCTTTTTTCTTTCTCTTCTCTCTTTTTTGTCTCCCCCCCCTCCTTCTCTCTCTCTCTTTCTCCTTTCTCTTTTCTCCCTTTTTTCTTTCTTCTCTTTCCTTCTTCTCCCTTCCTCTTTCTCTTTCTCTTTCTCTTTCTCTTTTCTTTCCCCTGTTCCTCTCTCTTTCTCTTTCTCTTATCCTTTCTCTATTTCTCCTCTCTCTCTCTTCTCTCTCTTTCTCTCACTCTCTCTCTCTCTCTCCCACTCACTCTCTCCTCTCTCTCTCCCACTCACTCTCCTCATCCTCATTCCTGTCCCTCCCTTCACTCCTGTCCCCCTTCCCTCCCTCATTCCTTCCCCCTCCTCCCACTCTCCTCTCACTCACTCTCGCCACTCACTCTTCCCACTCACTAATCACTCTCCCACTCAATCTCAACCCTGTCCCCCTTCCCTTCCCTCCCTCCCTCCTTCCCACTCACTCTCCCACTCTCTCCCACTCACTCTCCCATTCTCTCACCCCCTCCCTCACTCCTGTCCCCTTCCTTCCTCCCTCCTTCCCACTCACTCTCCACTCACTCACCTCCTACTCATCTCCCCACTCAATCTCACCCTGTCCCCTTCCCTTCCCTCCCTCACTCCCTTCTCCTCACTCTCCCCACTCTTCTCACCTCACTCACTCCCAACTCTCACTCTCCCACCTCACTCTCTCC
Organism: Penaeus vannamei; assembly: GCF_003789085.1. NCBI lineage: Eukaryota > Metazoa > Arthropoda > Malacostraca > Decapoda > Penaeidae > Penaeus > Penaeus vannamei. The sequence continues at coordinate 141,809 of NW_020871591.1, read as the reverse complement.
ACTCTCCACTCACTCTCTCCACACTCTCCCACTCACTCTCCCACTCACTCTCCATCCAATCACTCACTCTCCCACTCACTTCACTCTCCACTCACTCTCTCCCACTCACTCTCACTCTCCCACTCCCTCCCACTCCTCTCCCACTCACCTCCTCCCTCACTCCTGTCCCCCCTTCCCTTCCCTCCCTCCTTCCCTTCCTCCCTCCTCCCCACTCACTCTGACTCCCACTCTCACTCTCCCACTCACTCTCGCTCTCCCACTCACTCTCCCCCATCCAATCACGATTCCACCTTGCACGAGTTAATCTTCTCTACAGCCAACGCGATACTATATGAAAATGTGTTCAGAGTTTACGTAAAGAGAATATTTTGCCTACGTGATTAAGGAAGAAGGCGAGGAGAGGAGAGGAGGAGGGAAAGGGGGGGAGGAAGGAGAGAAGAGAGAGGAGGGGAAAGGAGTGGAGGGGAGGAAGAGAGAGGAGGAGGGAAGGGGAAGGAAGGAAAGGAGAGAGGAGGAGGGAGGGAAGAGGGGGGGGGGGGAAGGAGAGAGGAAGAGGGAAAGAGAGAGGAGGAGAAGAAGAGAGGAGGAGGGAAAGGAGTGGAGGAAGGAGGGAAGAGAGGAGGAGGAAAGAGTGGAAGGAAAGGAGGAAGAGGGGGGAAGGTGGTGGAGGAAGGAGAGGAAGAGAGGAGGAGGGAAAGGGGGGAGGAAGAGGGAAGAGGAGGAGGGAAAGGAGTGGAAGGAAGAGGAAGAGGGGAAGGTGGTGGAGAAGGAGAGAAGAGAGGAGGAGGGAAAGGAAGGAGGAAGGAAAGGAGAGAAGGAGGAGGAAAGGAGTGGAGGCAAGGAGGGAAGAGTGGAAAGGGGGTGGAGGAAGGAGGGGAGGGAGGAGGGAAGAGAGGAGGAAGGAGAAGAGGGAAGAGAGAAAGGGGGAGGAGAAGAGAGGAGAGGAAGAGAAGAAGGAAAAAATAGGAGAGGAATGAGAAAGAAAGGAAGAGAAAGGGAGGGGGATGAAGAGAGAAGGGAAAAAACAGAAAGGAAGAAAAGAGAAGAATAAAAGAAAACTGAGGAATAACCTTCAACGAAGACGGAAAAAAACGAAAAAAAAAGAATTAACGAAGGAAGAAGAAGACGGAGACAGGAGGAGAAAAAAGAAAAAAAAAAAAAAAGAAAATAGAAAGGGAGAAGGGAGGAGAGAGAGAAAGAGAGGGAGAGGGAGAAGAGAGAGAGAGAAAACTGGAACTTGCATTGATAAGGAGTGCAATTCCATGCGGGCAGAATTTTAAGGCTTGTCTAGTCTGCTTGTGGAGAGAGCAGGCAAGCGGTGGAGGAGGAGGTGGTGATGTGGTGGTGAGGGAGGATGCGGTGGTGGTGAGGAACGGTGTTGGTGATGTGGTGTTGGTGGTGTGGTGGTGATGGAGGAGGGTGGTGAGGGTCGGTGTTGGTGATGTGGTGGCGGTGAGGGGTGGTGATGTGAGGGACAGTGGTGGTGACGGAGTAAGCGGTGGAGGAGGCGGTGAATGTGGTGCGTGAGGGGGTGGTGATGAGGGACGGTGGTGGTACGGGTAGCGGTGGAGGGGAGGGTGGTGAATGTGGTGGCGGTGAGGGTGTGATGTGGTGGTGAGGGACGGTGGTGGTAATGGAGGAAGCGGGGTGGTGATGTGGTGGTAGGACGGTGTTGGTGATGTGGTGGTGACGGAAGAAGTGGTGGTGGTGATGTGGTGGAGGAGGAGGGTGGTGATGTAGTCGTGATGATTCCGGTAAAGGGATGACCGAGGAATAGCAGGGTTGTGGTGATTGCGAAAAATTGGTGATGATGGTAAAGGAAGACAATTAATATCTTTAGATAATGAAAGAATAGTGATGATAGAAAGGTGATGATGGTGATGACGCAGTGGTGGTGACGGAAAATGGTGATGATTTTCTGGTAAGGATTTTACTTTTCACACACCACACAACACCACACACACACACACACACACACACACACACACACACACACACACACACACTCATACACACACACACAACACACACCACACACACACACCACACACAACACACACACACACACACACACACACACTCATACCACACACACAACAACACACACAGCACACAACACACACACACACACACACACACACACACACACACACACACACACTCATACCACACACACACACAGTCACTCACACACACACAACACACAGCACACACACACACACACAACACACACACACACAACACACACACACACACACACATATTCTTAAATAAAATTATTCTCCAGGTGCAATGAAAGCTTTTAGTAATAATAATAGTAAGACGATAAAGATTACTAATCTTAAAAAACCTGCAAGAACCGTCATTAAATGAAAAAATGGATTTAAAAACATTAGATAAGTTGAGTCGTAGTTTTAGTAGTCGTGACAGCAGTAGTTTTAATTGTCATGCGAATCACCATGACTGACATGAGAATTTCTTTTTTTTTGATGTCATAGGGCAAGGACAAGTACGAAGCGAACGACCTAACGACCCAACCACCTTAACGACCCAACCTTTCTAACGACCCAACGACCTTAACGACCCAACGACCCAACGACCTTAACGACCCAACCACCAGATCGACCCAACCCACCTTAACGACCTTAACGCACCCAACCACCTTTAACCGACCCAAACCACCCGAACTACCCGAACGACCCAACCTCTAACCACCCGAACGACCCAACCACCCCCACCTTAACGACCCGAACGACTCGCTGATGCATCTGGTCGTCAACTAACTATCTCTCCTCCTCCCTCTCTGGAATGCGCGCCACTTAGCGGACGACTCACGACCTACTTATCATTTTTTTTTTTTTTTTTTTTGCTTTCTTTCCCTTTCTCTCATTCTTCTTGGGTTTATTCCTTTTCTTGTCATTTTCTCTTGTTTATTCTCTTCTTTTCTACTTGCGTTTCTTCTTTTCGTTCTTTTCTTATTCACCTCAATTCCCTCGCATCTTCTCGTTCTTCATTTATCTCTCTTCTCCTCTCATTCTCATCTCTCTCTCTCATAACTCTCTCCTTCTCTCGTGTCTCTCTCCTCTCTCTCTCTCTCTCTCTCTCTCTCTCACTTCTCTCTCTCCTCGTCATCCTCATTTCCTCCTCTCTCTCCGGCCTTCATCTCTCTCTCTCTCTCTTCCCCCCTTTCCTTCTCCTCCTCTCCATCTGCCATCTGTCTCACCTCTCTCCTCCTCCTCTCATCCTCTCTCCTCCCTCTCTTCATCTCCTCTCTCTCTCTCTCTCCCTCTCTCTCTCTCTCTCTCTCATTCTCTCCCTCTCCTTTTTCTCTTGATCTTTCAGCGAAAAGAGAAATTGAAAACGTGAAGAAAGAAAAGAAAAAAGAGAAAAATAAATAATTGAAAAAGAGAGAACAAGGGGAAAGTAAACGGGAACGCGGAGAAAAAGGGGAGA
>NW_020871591.1:127267-134767 GCF_003789085.1 Penaeus vannamei | reverse complement strand
ATCATTATTTCTATCGTAATTATCACCATTACTATAGTTATCATAATATTATTATTAGTCATGAAAATAAAGTATAATGATAATAATTATAATGATAATAATCATAATGATAATAGCAATAATTATAATAATGATGATTTTTTTATTATTATCATCATCATTAAATCATTATTATCATTATCATTACTGTTTATATTAGTTATCATTATTTTTATATTTCAATTACTATTATCATCAATATTATTATGATTATCAATCATTATTATTATGAATGTTTTTTGTTATTATTCTCATTTATTATTATTATTATATTAGCATCATTGAGAGATGAGAGAGAGAGAGAGAGAGAGAGAGAGAGAGAGAGAGAGAGAGAGAGAGAGAGAGAGAGAGAGAGAGAGAGAGAGAGAAATTAAAGACAGACATCATAGAGAGATAGGAGCGAGAGAGATTGAGTTTGTGAGAGAGGAGAGAGAGAGAGAGAGAGAGAGAGAGAGAGAGAGAGAGAGAGAGAGAGAGAGAGAGAGACAGAGACAGAGAGAGAGAGAGAGAAAGAGAGAGAAAGACGAGACACAAAGAGAGGAGAGAGAGAGAGACCAAGACAGTGAGAAAGAGAGACCGAGCCAGACCAAGAAAGATCGACAGACATCCCTCATATTCACACCAACCCCCCCCCCCCCCATGCCATTCCTCACCCCCTCCTACCGTACCAGCAACAACGCACATACCCACACCACTTCCCTGTGATCTTTAACCCCCCCCTCTCCCCTCCCCTCCTGCTCCCTGAAAAAAAAATAAAACGGAGATAAAAAAGCCATATCCCCCCTCTCCCCTCCCCTCCTCCCTTGAAAAAAAAAAAAAAAAAAAAAAACGGAGATAAAAAAGCCATATCTCCAAATGATACCAGCGCATGGAAGTATCACAACCAGACCACCATTTTTTCCTCGGGGACAAAACACCCTTGTAACATTTTAATTCGTAAGGTCAGAACGGAAAATACAGTAGATTTCCTTCACATTTTAACCCTCTCCTTGGCGGATTGCTACACTCAGATGACGGATTCTGATAAAGTGATATGATTTTGATGTTTATGTTTGTGTTGCTGGGATGAAAAATATTGGTTTTGGAGAGAGCGATTGAGATAGATAGATAGATAGATAGATAATAGAGAGAGAGAGAGAGAGAAGAGAGAGAGAGAGATGAGAGAGAGAGAGGAGAGAGAAAAGAAGAGAGAAGAGAAGGAGAGAGAGAGAGAGAGAGAGAGAGAGAGAGAAGAGAGAGAGAGAGAGAGAGAGAGAGAGAGAGAGAGAGAGAGAGAGAGAGAGAGAGAGAGAGAGAGAGAGAGAGAGGAGAGAGAGAGAGAGAGAGAGAGAAGAGAGAAAGAGAGAGAGAGGAATGAAAGAGAGGAGAGAGAGAGGAGAGAGAGAGAGAGAGAGAAGAGAGAGAGAGAAGAGAGAGAGGAGAGAGAGAGAGAGAGAGAGAGAGAGAGAGGAGAGAGAGAGGGGGGAGAGAGAGGAGAGAGAGAGAGAGAGAGAAGAGAGAGAGAGAAGAGAGAGAGAGAGAGAGAGAGAGAGAGAGAGAGAGAGAGAGAGAAGAGAGAGAGAGAGAGAGAGAGAGAGAAGAGAGAGAGAGAGAGAGAGAGGAGAGCGAGACAGACATATATATATATATATATATAATATATATATATTATATATAATATATATATATATATATATATATATATATATATATATATATATATATATATATATATATATATATATATATTATGATAATTCCCATTACAGAAACAACACCTTTTACGAAAACACGTTTTATAAACATAGGATTTCTCTCGCAACTGTCCAAACGCCATTCAAAGTCGAGTCGGAGTTAAGTAGGTCTAGAATATTAACATTTCCGCATATTCACTCCTTATTTGATAATGATTACTTTGAGACAGAGAGAGAGAGGAGATAGGAGATAGATAGAGAGGGGGAGGGGGGAAAGAGAGAGAGTGAGAGAGAGAGAGAGAGAGTGGGGGGAGGGGGGGAGGAGAGGGGAGAGAGAGAGAGGAGGGGGGAAGGAGAGAGGGAAGGAGGGAGAGGGAAAGAGAGAGAGAAAGAGAGAGAGAGAGAGAGAGAGAGAGAGAGAGAGAGAGAGAGAGAGAGAGAGAGAGAGAGAGAGAGAGAGAGAGATAGAGAGATAAGGGATTTCCTCATATACTAGAATAGAAAAGGAAAGACATATAGATAGATAGATAGATAAACAAATAGATAGAGAGACAGACAGAAATATTTCCGCATATTCGCTCCATACTTCATAAAACGACAACTAGGGGAAAAAAAAGAAGAGAGAGAGATAGAAAAAAAAAAAAAAAAAAAGCGTGCTACCGAAATATCGAAATAAAAACCCTAATGATGAAACCCTTAAACCTTCTGACTTCCTGCTCTTGTGACATTCGCACATAGCGGGTTTCAGAGTCTTATTCTTCTCCCCCCTTTCTCCCCTCCCCCCCTCCTCCCTTCCCCTCTCCCTCCCCCCCTCCCCCTTCTCCCCCTCACCCCTTCCCCACCCCCCTCCCCCCCAGGACCTTAAATACAGTACGACCCCTGTGATCGAACGCTGTCAACGGTACGGATATTATGGCTATTGGATTAAAAAAATAATAATAAATAATATTGGTCGTTTTGTTTAATGGGAAACTTGCATTTAAGGTAAAGTTCGATGTTTATGGATATTGAGATTGAGAATCTATTTTTTTTTTCTTTTAATGAATCGCAAATTTATGATTTATTTAATGTCTTTTGTTGGAATATTAGTCGAAACTTTGAGTGTGATCAGCTGATTATCTCATTAACATTCATATCACGCCAAGTCTTGACACAATATCACTTTATCAATCTTACTGTTGATCTTAACGGGTTAATGGAACACGGTAAATGATGCAAGTCCATTAAAAGTATAAGTAATTAATTGCTAAAAAGGTAATCATAATAAATAAAAAAAAAAAACAGTTGGATCGACGTCACCGCGTGGGAGATCTTGATACAATGACCTTTCTGTGACCTTTCGAAGACTAGGATGTCCTTCTCGAGGCGCTGACGGTACGAATGGCGGAGAGACGGAAAAGGGGACGAAGGAGGGAAGAAGGAAGGGAAGAGAGAGCGTGAGAGAAGGGAAAGAAAAGAGAGAGAGAAAGAAAAAAAAAAGAAATTGGTGGATAGAGAGATAGACTGAGATGGAGATACGTAGATAGGTAGGTAGATAGATAGATAGATTGACATAAAGATATATAGATAGATTAAGATGCATATAGGTAGATAGATAGACATATAAATAGATAAAAAAAAAAACGAAGGCGTATAGAGAAGAGAGCGAAAGGGACGACAGGGAGAGTGAAAATGTTCAAAACAGAGCGAGATTGTTCTCCCGCGATAACAGCGTCCCCTCCGAAGCGGCTGAAAACCCCCAAGGTCAGCAGGGAAGCGGCGAAAAACAGCCGATAAAAAGTAAAAAGTGGTCAGCGTCTGTCTTCGGGGCTGAGTCCAACCTCCGAATCCCGAGTCGTGGGGACGCCATCTTGGCTTCCTCCTCAACCTCTTCGAAAAAAAAAACCCTGTCCAGGTCAGTAAAAGGAAAAAACAGGAGTAGGAGATATATATACATATAAAAAAGATAATAATAATAAAAAAAAGATAACAACTAAAACCTCCACGAAATCTCTGTCGTCGAGTCACTTGATTGCGACCCCAAGAAATCGTGTTTTTCTCGCGAGTTGATGACGTGGGAGACGGCCATGGCGGAGTCTGCGTCCGGGCGATTTTTATTTCCAGGTGTTTGGAAGACTGTGCGAATTACGGAAAGGGAGGAATGTGCGAATTAGGGAAGGGATGTGCGAATTGGAATGTGCGAATTAGGGAAGGAGTGTGCGGATTAGGAAGGGGAGGCGAATTAGAGAAGGAGTGTGCGAATTAGAGAAAGAATGTGCGAATTAGGGAAGAAGCGTGCGCATAATTTCTTCGATGGTTTCATCATCATATCCTTTTACGTGAATATTAGAAGCGAAATGATAAGTTAGAACAAGTATGACGTAGCCTCCATCTGAAAAATTTTAATCCAGTCCCATAAAGATACAAAAACGATCATCTTCATTGGCTCATCCATTTCTTCTTCTTTCAATCTTCGCTCTCATATTTCCTTCTTTTTTCCTCCCGTTTCTTTTACACTCAGTATCTTCCTTTCATTCTTGTTCTCCTCATTCTCCTCTGTTTGTTGTTTCTTCTTCCTCCAACACTATAACTGAGCCAAGTTAAGAATTATGTAAATATATGTTACAGGTTCGCTTTGTTTCGGTACAGTTTCGGAGCTGCGTCATCTGGGGGGAATGATCACTCTTGGTCGCGTCAGTAACGTTTCATTGCAACAAAATTATGTATTTAGTTAATTGCTAGTTCATTTGGTAATTATTTTTGCGTGTTGTTTGTGGTTTAGGATCTGTTTGTTGTCGTTTTTTATTGTTTATTTTCTTTTTCTTTTTCTTGTTTACTGTAGTTCAAGGAGACCAAGAAGAATTGGGATAATATAAGGATGAAGTGGCATAATAAATAAAGATGATAATTAAAGAAAACCGAGTACCACAATTTCCTTCACCCCGATGATGAATTGAACGAAGGAAGAGGAAGAAGGAATGAAAGAAGAAAATAGAGATCGATAACCAGCAGAATCGAATTCACAACTTAACAACTACGTAACAGACAGGTTTCGTAGTTGTTTTTTATCCTAGAATTAATAAATAAAAAATATAGATATCGATAACTCACATACTGGGTTCGAGTTGATATGAAAAATTAACCCTTTCACTTCTTCTCCCCCATTTCCATCTTTATTTCTTTTACTTCATGCCTAAGCACCATTTTCTTTTACGCAAACAACAAACAACAATATAAAAAATCCTTAACCCTTTTTTCATCAACAAATCACATCTTGTTTATTTTCTATCACAAACAACACTAAAATATTAAACAGAAGATAGTAACCAAATCAAAATAAAACTAATACACCAATATATACCGGTTCCGCTGCTCGCCAGTAGAAGAAACGGGTTTAACCTTGACTTTTTTCCCGCCATTTTTTTTTCCCGCCAAAAGTACTAAAACAGCAAAGCCTTATATATTCCTTTTCTTGTTGTCTACGAATGGGTGACGTAGAGAGGACGATGAGATGACACAAACAGAGGAAACTCCTGTTAAAAGAGTACTTAAAGAGAAAGAAGAATGATTAAATAAGTATGTTGAGTATAGACGAAATTGGTGGATAGAGAGATAGACTGAGATGGAGATAGCTAGATAGGTAGGCAGATAGATAGATAGATAGACATAAAGATATATAGATAGATTAAGATGCAGATAGGTAGATAGATAGACATATGAATAGATAGACATATAAATCAACTTACAGATAGATAGGTTGATAAAGGTGGATAGACAGAGAGGTAGATATATTAGGTAAGAACGAGAGAGAGAGAGAGAGAGAGAGAGAGAGAGAGAGAGAGAGAGAGAGAGAGAGAGAGAGAGAGAGAGAGAGAGAGAGAGAGAGAGAGAGAGAGAGAGAGAGATGAGAGGGAGAGAGATAGAGTAGAGAGATAGACAGAGGGAAATAAAGTAAACAAAGAGACGAAGACAAACACCCTAAAGAGAGACAGAAACAAACCCGAAAGCAAAACCCTTCAAAAAAAAAATAAAAACGAACCACAAGCCCTGCTCTCCCTTAAACTTCGAAAAAGAACCTCAGCGAACCTCAGTGCTTCTTCTCCTTCGGCCCGAGAGGTTCTACCCAGCAACACCGACGGCCGGAGAACACCTGTCTGCCCTGCGCCCGGTCCGGAGCGAGGAATAGAACTAAAAAAAAATAAAAAGAAGTTGGAAAGGTCACGTGCTTATTTGTGTGGGAGAAGATGACGCAATCTGGAGGTGCTTGGCCTTGGTGGCTGAGGTACTGTTACTAATATTTTTATTGCTGGTGGTACTTTGATTGGTATTATTATCATTTTCATTTTTTTTTTATTGTCAGTATTACATGTATTATTGTTAGAGAAATCATGATTGTTAGCGTCGTTATCATAGTGATAACAATAACTGTTGGGATTATTGTTACGATTATTATATTATTGTTATGCTATTGTTAATGGTTATATCATCATCTATCATCATTCATCATCATCATCATCATCACAATCATTATTATATAATCACTTTCATCACAATCATTATCATTATCACTATAATCACTTTCATCACAATCATTTTTATTATTAGTTATTATTATCATTATAATCACTTTAATCGTATTCTGTCGCTTCCTTCTGGACTTCTGTGCTGTAGGCTTGGGGAGTTTTTATTTTTTTTTATTATTTATTATTATTTTATCGACGTCTACAGGTAATTAGCGATGTAAATGAGACGTCGCCTAGAAGTTGATCCAAGTCGGAGGGAGAAACGTACACACACGCACACGAAACACGCACACACAACACACACATATATACATATAACATATATATATGTGTGTGTGTGTGTATTTTTCTTTTACTTTTCCTTTCACTGTCTTTTTCTCCTCTATTTCTTTCTCTTTCTCTTTCTTTCCTTTCTTTTTTTCTTTCCCTCTCTTTATATTATATAATATAAATAACATATATAAATACAACATATACGTATATATACTATACAATTTATATATATATAAGTATATATACACTATAAATAATAGGTGATATATAGTATACTAAATAGTAATTATAAAAATAATATGATATTGCGATATATAACATATACAGTATATACAATAAAGTGGGAGAGAGACGAGGAAGATACAAAAAAAAAAAAGAAGAGCAGAGAAAGAGGAAGAGAAATAAAAAGAAAAAGACAGTGAAAGGAAAAGTAAAAGAAAAATATCCCAAATTCTCATCCACAATTCTCGCCCGGATTACCATCCTCATACCAGTCATCTATCCTAAATCACTATCCTATCTACTGATGCACTATCCTCTAATTCTTCCTTCTGGCCTTTTCTTGACATCTCTAGGCGTGGATAGTTTTTTTCTTCTTCTATTTTCTCTTTATCTTCCTTCTTCTTTTTTTTTTTTTTTTTTTTTTTTTTTATTTTTTTTTTTTTTTTTTTTAGATTAGCATCTACAGGTAATTCAGGCGATCTGTAATATGAGACGGTCGACCATAGGAAGTTGATCGCAAGTTGGAGGAGAAAAAACGTACACGGCACGCACACAAGAAACACCATACATACCACCACAGACATATACACTTACACACTCCCTTGCATGCTTACCCTCACTCTTACACACACCACACATACACACCACACACGCACACACAGTTACCAACTCCCTTGCATAACCCCTCCCCTTACACACACACAACCCACCACACACACACACACACCACACACACACACACACACACACATACACACACCACACACACACACACACACACACACACAACC
>NW_020871591.1:107687-117618 GCF_003789085.1 Penaeus vannamei | reverse complement strand
TATATATATATATATATATATATATATATATATATATATATATATATATAATATATATATATATATATATATATAATATATATATATATATATGTGTGTGTGTGTGTGTGTGTGTGTGTGTGTGTGTGTGTATGTTTACGTATATACATTTAAACATACGGATAATGAGAGTTACATACAGCACACAATATTTACACAGACTTTACACGTTGCGTTTAAGAAAAAAACTCGTCCCTTTTCCTGAGCAACGAGCCTAATACTTTATACGGAGATTCTGCGAGAAATCAAGGAGTCTTTTTTCTGTTACTCGCGCTGTGTTTGTTTTGTGTTTGTCTGTTCGTGGGTTTTCTTTTTATGGGATCGCGCGTGAAGCGGTTATATACCGAGGGTTGACGGGTTGCTTCAGCCTCTCTCGCAGAAACCTCCGAGCTCCGAGGTTTCTTCAAGCCCCGAGTCACTTCCCAGCTGTTGGCCTCGGGTCGTCGACCTGAGAGCCACGCCAGGGCCACTTCCCTGCAGATGACCTCGAGATCCGCGAGCAGTAGGGGTTTGGGTATCGCTCTCTGGTCGGTCGTGTTGGTATCGCTCTCTGGTCGCTCGCCCTGGTATCGCTTTTGGGGCCCCGTAGTGGTATTGCTCTGTGGTCACTCGTATTGGTATCGCTTTCTGGTCGGTGGCGTTGGTATCGCCCCCGAGTGGGTCGCGGCGCGGGGCCCGTGGGGATTGGTGTGGCTCGCTGGCTCGTATCCTCCCGGCGGGATTTTGTCTCCGCGGATCCCTGTTCGTGGCTTAAGCTTCTTCTCCTCCGCATTCGCCGTCTACATTCCTTTCCGCCGTCCTTTAATCGCCCGGGCCCCTCGCCCCATAGCGCCGTCCCGCCCCTTCGCCAGCAGTGACCGGCCGGGGTCAAGGGTCAAGGGGCTTCCTTCCCTGATGGAATCCCGTGTGACCTGTCGGGGGAGGACGCGGCCGCACAAAGGCCTACTGCACGAGGGGGATCTTCGCAACGTGGGGCTCCCCGTCGGGTCGTGGGACGCGCGTGTCCCTGTGGAGGGGGCTGGGGGGAAGGGGGGGAGGGGGAAGAAGGGCTCTGGGAGGCAGGGACGAATTTCGTGAACATGTGACCGGGTCCTGTAATTATTCTCTCTCAATTATTGATTATGTTAATGGCGAAACGTGGGCCGGCGGGGGCGGGGATCACGCCAGGGGTTTCAAGGGGCAGATGAGACTAAGTGGAAAGCTTATCGCTCACCGCCCTGTCGACTTGAAGCACAATCAAGCGTGCAGACTCGGAACATTTATCCCTCACGCAAGAAAAAAAAAAAAGAGAGAAAAAAAAGTCTGGAGGAAAAAATATTTTGCTTGGGAAGTAGGAATCTGAGATTAGCCAAGTATCATAGCAAACAAAGCTCCGAGGCTCCGTCGGACTCGCAAGAAAAGTCGACGCGTTTGAGGGAAGGAAGAGAACCCGCCTCGCCGATCGCTCAGCCAGAAGAGGAATCGGCAGGTGGAAAAATCTCTCGTGATTATTTTTATCTCGCGTCTTTTCGTCTTCCTATTCGTTCGTATTGGTTTGAGTCGTGTTTTTTTCTCTTCTTTCTTTTTATTCTTCCTTTTTTTTTTCTTCTTTCTATCGCGAGGTTGTAGCGCTATCTCGTTTAATTCGATTTTTCTCGGGCGGCTGGCGAGCGGGCGGGGGGGGAGGGCGGGCTGGGGGTCAGCCTCGCGTAGGCATGTCGCGGAGGCGGGGAGGCCGTCGCCGGGAGAGTGAGGGCGCGGGAGGAGGGGCGCTATTGTGGCGAGGACAAGAAAAGAGGGAGAAGGAGAGACGGAGAAAAAAAAGAGAGGGAAGAGACAGGAATGGAGAGGGTGTTGTCTTGGAGAGAGTTCCAGCGGGAAATAATTGGGAAGAGCGCGCCGTAGCAAGAGCAGCGGAGGACTGGTCAGGGAGGGGAGGCGCGAGGGCGCCAGGGGTCAAAGCGTCCTCAACAGGAAATCCTCCGTCGTGTCAGGACTCATCCTCGTCACGGAAGGAGTCAGCCATCCTTGGCCGAACCTCCTGTCGGCTCTGCGCGCGTCTGCGTGTCTTCCGCCGAGCGCCTGGCCCACTTCGGCCCGGCCTCCCTCCGCCCGGCCTCCGCGCCCGTCTTGGGGCCGCGGCGCAGCGCTCAGCCGTAATCCCGCCGTGATAATCTAGCCTCGATAACATCATTATCCTCGCCATCGCCATGATGTTGTGGCTGATGATAACGATAATGCGATCGCTCGTAGAGAAAATGGCCGAGCGAGAGGCGCATCGACGATAAGAGCGACGATAAAAGTAATTGGCTGGATCATCACTCTCGGGCCTCGAAGCGCCCCCCTCGAGCGCCCCTTCGGCACCCGAGGGACGACGCCGCGAACTGCCAAGACGCCGCCTTTCGTCTCCATCGCCTCGCCCTGCGCCGCCTGAGCCATCTCAAGCAGGAGGGGAAAATCGTTCAAAAATTTCCTTCGTTCGTCTATATATTTTATCCCGAGGGGCGAGTCGTCTGGACGCTCGTTCGGCGAAATCCCCCGTCGGGAGAGCAGGTGCGACACCGCTCGGCCCTGTCGGTGGCCTCTCCCGTCGTGGTTTCTCGCATTCACAGGTCATCGCGTCCTCCTCCCGCCTCCTCAGGGGCCTTCTGTTGGGCATCCTGACGAAGGAGTAATTTTAAAGACATTTCTGGGTGGAATTTCTTCGCCGATGAAATAACGACAAAGTGATTTGGATATGTCGAATGGCGCCAATTTTCACGATGGAATCTTTGTTAATTAGTCGATGAGACTTTGTGCTCGGCCGAAAATGGGGTTTAAATTCTCGTCTAAATTTCCAGCAATATACATATGTGTGTGTGTGTGTGTGTGTGTGTCTGCACGTTTAGCACGAGTATATTATGTAATATAACATTTACGAGACGCCATATACTTGTTAATGAAAGTGTATACGGCATTTAGCTGAGAACACCTGGCTCCGTAAATCTGTTTGGCTTCGGAGCTCCATCCCGCACAGCAAACACGGCAGATTACAGGGATAACTTGTGGCGGAGTTGACGAAGCCACACCTGTACACACAACTACACTGTACATAAGCGCAGGCGTACACAGACACACTCACACACGCACACGCACATACACACTCACACTCACACACACACACGCGCGCGCATACCTACACACCCACACACCCAAAACACCCAACCATCGAACACAAACACCCTCCTTCAGCACAACCCCCTCCCCCCCACACACAACACACACGCAAACACACATCCCAACCCCACTACCCCCCCTCCCCAAACACAAATACACATCCCAACCCCGCCCCCCCCCCTCCCCCCCCCATACACAAACACACCTACCATCCCACTACCCCCCACTACCCCCATACACAAACACACATCCCCCCCCACTACCCCCCCCTCCCTCCCCCTCCCCCATACACCAACACACCCACCCAAAATCCCTCTCTCTCAGAACCGCCATAGCTAACTCTCCCTCTTCTCTCTCTCCCCCCCCCCCCCCAACAGGTGTCGGCGACCGATCCCGACTGCGGGGTCAATGCGGAGGTCAACTACACCATCGGCGACGGATTCAAGCAGTTTAAGGAGTTCGAGATCCGGCCGGTCACCGGAGAAATTTGCATATCGGGGAAGCTCGACCACGAGACGCGGGCGGTGTACGAGTTTCCGGTGGTGGCGACGGATCGAGGTGGACTCCTTGCGGGTATTTGTGGATCTATATATAATATATATATGATTATTATTTATTTATTTATTTATTTTTTTTTTTTTTTTTTTTTTTTTTTTTAGATTTTGGTGTCTTTTCTGTCTTTTCTCTTCTTTTGTTTCTCACTCATTTTTTCTCTCTTAATTTATTTCTTCTCTTTTTTCAATCAGTTTTTTTTATGATGAGATACGGTGTCTTTTCTACTCTTCACTTAGTGAATAAGTGTCCCAGATATACATTAAATGCATAACAAAAAATAAATATATTTTGATATTCGTGATTCAAACTAGTGTATAATATATATTTTTTTTTACTTAGGACAAAATAGAGAATTAAATATACATTGAATATATATAGCGATTTTTTTCTCTCTAATATTTTATGACAAAACTTGTGAATAAAAGATAAACTAAATGAAACGAAAAAAAAATATATATATATTTTTTTTTTTACGACTTGCGACTGAAACTAATGAATAATATATAACAATTCATTTTAAAGATTATTTAAGAAGCTCATTTTCGGACTCATTTATTTAATCTTTAATTTTTTTTCCCTCTTCTTCGTTTTCATCTCTTTTCTTTTATCTTTCCATTCCTTCCTTTCTTCATTTTTATCTTTCTCTCCCTTCCCTCCCTCCCTCTTCCTCACTCCTCTCTTCCTTTCTCCCTCCCTTCCTCTCTCCCTCTCTCTCCCCTCTACCTCCATCCCTTCTTTCCCTCCTTTCTCTCCCTCCCATCCCTCCCTTCTTCTCTCCCTTCCCTCCCTTCTCTCTCTTTCCTCTCTCCCTCCCCCTCCCTCTCCCTTCCCTCCCATCCCTCCCTCCCTTCCCTCTCCCTTCTCTCTCTTCCTCATTTCCTCCCCTCTTCCCTTCCCCCCTTTCCCTTCCCCCACCGCAACCACACCCCCATCTAACCCCCGCACCCCCCTTCTCTCTGAACCCGCAGGTGGACAGCACAACAGCCGCCGTGAAGATCCAGCTGGTGGATGTGAACGACAACCTCCCCGTCTTTTACCCGAAGCAGTACAACGTGTCGCTCAGGGAACAGCACTCCTCCTCCTCGCCCGTGGTGGTGGTGGTCGCCACGGACAAGGACGCGGGGATCTACGGACAGGTGAGAGAGAGAGGGAGAAGGAAGGAGGGGGAGAGGGGAGAGAGGAGGGAGGGAGAGGAGGGAGGAAGGGAGGGAGAGGGAGAGAGAGAGAGAGGAGAAGAGAGAGAGAGAGAGAGAGAGAGAGAGAGAGAGAGAGAGAGAGAGAGAGAGAGAGAGAGAGAGAGAGAGAGAGAGGGGGAAGAGAGAGAGAGAGAGAAGGGAGGGATGAAGGGAAGGAGAGAGAGAGAGATAAGTAGAGAGAGAGAGAGAGAGAGAGAGAGAGAGAGAGAGAGAGAGAGAGAGAGAGAGAGAGAGAGAGAGAGAGAGAGAGAGAGAGAGAGAGAGAGAGAGAGAGAGAGAGAGAGAGAGAGAGAGAGAGGCAAACAGACGGACAAAATCATCAAACAGTGCAATCAAACTAGAATTTTTTTCCCCAAATTTTTCTACCATTTTTCTCCCTCATCTTCCGAACCATCTAATCTTTTTTCTCCCCCCCCTTTCCCCTTCCCCCTTCCCTTCCCCTTCCCCCCCCGGCAGGTGACCTACGAGATCATGAGCGGGAACGACGCCGGGATCTTCACCATCAACGGCAAGACGGGAGAGATCTTCGTCAAGCACCCCCTGTCCAAGTCGACGCCCATGTACCACATCAACGTTTCGGCTCGAGACGGCGCCGGCCTCAGGTATGCGCCTCGTGACTCTGGGCTCAGCTGGGCGTTTAGGGAAGAAGCTTATTGTAAAGCTCACCTGGCATGGGGATCCAGGCGGTGGGTTTGGCTTTGCTTGCGGGGGTTGAGTGATGTGGGTTTAGGGGGGGTTTTGTTTAGATTGGGAATGAGGGAATATGGGTTTATCTTGTGTTTTATTGTGCTTGTCTGTAGGGGGTTGAGTGATGTGGGTTTAGGGTTTTTTTATTTAGATTGGGAATGAGGGATATGGGTTTATCTTGCTTGCCTGTAGCATGTGGGTTTATAGAATGGGAATGGGGAATATGGGTTTTTCTTTTTTATTTTGCTTGTCTGTAGGGGGTTGAGTGATGTGGGTTTAGGGTTTTTTTTAGAATGGAATGAGGGAATATGGGTTTATCTTGTGTTTTATTTTGCTTGTCTGCGGGGGTTGAGTGATGTGGGTTTATTTAGATTGGGAATGGGGAATATGGGTTTATCTTGTGTTTATAGCTGGGGTTGAGTGGGTTAGGCGGTGTTTATTGTGCTTGTCTGTAGAGGGGGGTGAGTGATGTGGGTTTAGGGTTTTTTTTTTTAGATTGGAATGGGGGTATGGGTTTATCTTGTGTTTACTGTAGCGGGGGTTGAGTAATGTGGGTTTAGGCGTTTTATTTAGATTGGGAATGATATGTTTATTTTGCTTGCCTGTAGCTGGGGTTGAGTAATGTGGTTAGGGTTTTTTTTTAGAATGGGAATGAGGGGTATGGGTTTATCTTGTGTTTACTTTTGTTTGCCCGGGATTGAGTAATGTGGGTTTATTTGTTTTAGAAAGAGAAAGGGAATTAGGAATATGGGTTTGATCTTTTCTTCTGTCATGGGAATCGAGATGGGTTTACTTTTGCTTGCGTAATGGGAATTGAGAATGTAGGTTTACCTTTTCTCGTCCTGTAATAGGAATTAAGGATATAGGTTTGTTTACTCGTGTTTACTTTTTTTTCTCGCGTTCTGGAACGGGAATCGAGAATATACGTTTATTTTGTCTTCCCCTGTTTTTGGGAATTGAGAATATATGCTTACCTTCCCTTCCCCTCTTACGTGAAAACATATGCTTATCCCCCCCCCCCTTTAACAGAATTAGAATATAAGTTTACTCTCCCAAAGCCAGTCTCTTAATCTCCAAATGCCCCCTCTTCCCCTCCCCCCTTCCCCCCCTCCCCCGCAGGTCGGCCAGCGAAGCGGAGGTCGCCATCTCGGTCATCGACTCGAACCAGGAGCCGCCCATCTTCGAGAAGCCGCGGTACACCTTCGGGGCCGAGGAGAGCGTCCCGTGGGCTACGTCGTGGGCACCGTCAGGGCCACTTCGAGCGTCAGAGGTACGGCTCCGGTGCTCATGCTGGAGGCTCTGTTTGATGGAGTGATTTTGGTCTTATTTGTTTATCGTTTGTTTTATTTGTTTTGTGTATTTTTTTTTTTTTTTTTTTTTTTTTTTTGGATTTAGGAGGGTTGGTGGTTCTAGGGGTACGTGTTTTCTTTTTTTTCTTTCTTTTCTTTTTTACACGAAGGACCTTGTAGTTACCCCGCGAAGTGATGTCTTCCTCCTTTCTTCAATTTTTCTTTGCCATACGAAGAAGCGACGCCCCCCACCCCCCTTAATGACCCTTCTCCCCCCCTCTTCAGGAGACGGCGAGATGCGCTACAACATCTACTCGGGCGATCCGAACGGCTACTTCAGCATCAACAGCCAGAGCGGCGTCATCAGCACCGCCTCCTCCCTCGACCACGAGTCCCACCCCTTCGTCCTCCTCAACGTGCTGGCCACCACGGGCAACCCGCCCACCTACGGGCACACTCAGGTAAGTCGTCTTGTGGAGCGCGTTGAGTGGGCGGCCTTCGTCGAGGGCGTGCGGAGTGCGAGGGTGTTCTCAGACGCTTTGGACGGTGGTTTGGGAACACCTTCGGCCGCGTGTGTTTTGATTTCGATGCCTCTTCGTCGTGTGGAGTAAATCGATTCCCTTATTGGCTGGAGGGAGTCGCCTCATGTCTCATCTCGTCGGCAGGTCAACATCAGCATATGGGATGTGAACGACAACGCGCCGGAGTTCGACGTGAGTTCGGTGAAGATCTCCGTGAGAGAGAACGCGGTGCTCAACGAGGCCATCTACGCCGCCCACGCCCTCGACCACGACTCCGGCGACAACGGCGTCGTCACCTACGAGCTCGTCCAGAATCCCGGCAAGATGTTCCTCATCGATAAGGTAGGGTCTTCGTCTCCTTTTTCATGAGTGAAGATTTGTGAGTTTGTCGCGTATTTCATTTAATTTAAATAAGCAATTTCTCGAGCGTAATTCCGTGCCGCCTCGCCCTCAGGACCAGGGGATTCTGATGCTGGCGGAGCAGCTGGACTACGAGGCCGTGCAGAAGTACACCCTCATCATCGGCGCCACCGACATGGGCGTCCCGAGGTACTCTTCCAACCTGACGGTGAACCTGGAGGTGCAGGACGTCAACGACAACCCGCCGGTGTTCGAGAAGGCCTCCTACACCATCAGCGTCCTGGAGTCCATGCCGGCCAACTCGCAGTTCCTGCAGGTGACGGCCGTGGACCAGGACACGGGGAACAACGCGCGCCTCACCTACACCATCAAGGAGAAGGAGTTCGAGAACGTGTTCGGCGTCTTCCCCAACTCGGGCTCCCTCTACCTCAAGGAGGTCAGTCGGCGCCGGACAAGTGTAGACGTCCCTCTATCGGGATTTGCTCTGTGTGCTTTATATTTACTGTGCTATCATTTCGAGCGTGGTGGAGCGCGTAGACAGGATCTCATGTTCCCTATGATGCTTTTCACGCCAGGTGCTGGATCGAGAGACGCGAGACAGGTACGTGCTGACGGTCGTGGCGACGGACAACGGGACTCCCGTGTCCACCGCGTCCACCACCGTCACCATCAACGTCCTGGACGCCAACGACAACTCCCCGTCCTTCTCGAAGCAGGTAGGAATCCTATTCGTCTTCGGGATCAGTTCCTCTCCGATGCATAGCCATACTGACAGCTAAAGTTGCTTCCCTTTTTTAAATGAACCCTTGGGATATCCTGAAATCCCCCCCCCTTTTTCCCTTCTTCAGGTGAAAGGAGAACCTCGGCCCTTTTTTAAATATACCATTGGAATATCATTAATTTCCCCCCTTTTTTTCCTTCTTCAGGTGTACGAGTTCACGGTGGAGGAGAACCTGGGGTCCGGCGCCGTGGTCGGGAGCCTCTCCGCCGAGGACCGCGACCTCGGCAACAACGCGTCCCTGAGGTTCTCGCTGCAGCCCTCCGACGGCTCCTTCCAGATCAACCCCGTCACAGGTTAGTGCTAGGACGCGGCGAAGAGCGAGGGAACAGACTCTCTCGCCCGTGTTTGCCTTTTGCCGTTCCCTCCCACAGTCTGGCGGCGTCTTAACACCTCGCCACACATCCCTCCCCCCCCCCCCCCCACCTCTCTTCTCTCTCTCTGTGTCTCTGCTCTCCGTCTCTCTCCCTTCTCTTGATTTATCTCTTCCTTCTTTTCCTTCACGACACACAAAAAAGAAGAAGAGAGAACCTGCGCCATCGGTTTGATCAGCTTCGAAGGTCCCCCTTTTTTGAGCGTAATTAGTTTCATTATGTTCTCTCCCTCCCTCCCTCCTCCCCCCCCCCGCCCCCCCTTTGGAAACTCTCCGAAGTTCCTCCTCACGCATGGCGCTGCCTCAACTTCCCTGAATATTTTTTTGCTGTCATTTTTTCCTTCTTCTTCTCTCTCTCTCTCTCCTCCTTCTTCCATAACCCTTTTCTCGACGCTTTTCTCTTCTCCTTCGCGTCATTATCCCTCCCCCCCTTTTTCCTGTTCACTCTCGGCCGCGAACTGCCAATATAACAAGTTTACTCGATTCGGGACAATAGCATTCTCTTGTGTACAAAAAGCATACAACATTAGCGGCCTGCTCACAAGGTCGAGGGTAGCATGAGTGTTGTATGGGGAAGTAGGCCTTAGAGCGCGGATTCTGTCCCGTGACTCAGCAGGTCGTCGAGTGGGGGGGGGAAGGGGGAGGGGGTGTTGGGGGAAGGGGGGTATGGGGGATGATGGAAGGGGGGGGTTGGGAAAATGGGGGATGACGAGAGGGGTGGTGGTGTTAGGGGGGAAGGGGGTATGACGGAGGGGGGGAGAGGGGCATTAGAGGGGGGGGGATCCGCTGGACCGAGGAACCGTAGTTGTTGGATTTTTGTTGTTGTTGTTGTTGGGCATTTTATTAATTCTTAATCCTCGTCATTTTTCTTCCTCTCTCAAGGGCCATTTTTCAAGGGCAATTTACGTTCCTTATTTCTCTTTCAGCCTCTCTCTCTTTCTCTCTCTCTCTCTATCTATCTCTCTTCTTTCTTTCTTTCTCTTTCTTTCTTTCTCTCT
>NW_020871591.1:92687-102687 GCF_003789085.1 Penaeus vannamei | reverse complement strand
ACTACTACTACTACTACTACTACTACTACTACTACTACTACTACTACTACTACTACTACTACTACTACTACTACTACTACTACTACTATACTACTACTACTACACTACTACTACTACTACTACTACTACTACTACCACTACTACCTACTACTACTACTACTACTACTGCTACTACTACTACTACTACTACTACTACTACTACTACTACTACTTACTACTACTACTACTACTTTACTTACTACTACTACTACTACCACCACTACACCATTACAACTACCCCCATTACCCAACCCACACCCACCCCTACTCCTCCTACCACCATTCTATTCATCACAACGGCTCATGAATTAACCTCTCCCCCCCCCCCCTTTACTTGATGCAGGTTCGAGCCACCGATCGGGACGAAGGGAATAACGCGTCCATTACCTATTCGTTCATCACCAATGACGAATCCGATGACGATTCTGCCTTCACCATCAATCCCACGACCGGCATCATCACCACCACCAAGGTTTGTGGTCGTTGGGTTCGTTTGGGGGTGATGAGGTGTGGTGTTTGGTTTTTGCTGGTTTTTTTGACTGTTTTGTTTGTGTGTGTGTGTGTGTGTGTGTGTGTGTGTGTTTTGTCTATGTATCTGCCTTTCTCTCTATCTCTCTCTCTCTCTCTCTCTCTCTCTCTCTCTCTCTCTCTCTCTCTCTCTCTCTCTCTCTCTCTCTCTCTTCTTTCTTTCTTTCTTTCTCTCTCTCTTCTCTCTCTCTCTCTCTCTCTCTCTCTCTCTCTCTCTCTCTCTCTCTCTCTCTCTCTCTCTCTCACTCACTCTCTCTTGGTAATTTTATATTTACTTTGTTCGGAATCTTGTCTCTCTAAGATCGGGTTTAAGATGAATGAGAGAGAGAAAAAAGTATGAAGCCCCATATTTCTGCTTTCCCTTCCGCCTGCTCGTCTCCCTCACGCGTCGCTCTCCCGCAGGTGCTGGACCACGAGGCGAAGCAGGAGTACCGCGTGGTGGTGATGGCGAGCGACCAGGGCAACCCTCCCAGGAACGTCACCAAGCTGATTCAGATCGAGGTGCTGGACCTGAACGACAACCGCCCGACCTTCCCGGCGTCGTCGATGACTTTCCGGGTGAAGGAGGGGGTGGAGGTGGGCGAGGAGGTGGGCTCGGTCATCGCCGTGGACCGCGACGCCAACGAGAACGGCCGCGTCACCTACACGATCCTGTCGGGCAACACCTTCGGCACGTTCGACATCAACAAGACGACGGGGCAGGTGTTCACGGCCAGGGAGGTGGACTTCGAGCTCACGGCCGAGTACATGCTGCAGGTGAAGGCCGTGGACGCGTCGTCCACCAACCCGCAGAGCTCCATCATCAACGTGAAGATCGAGGTGCAGGACGAGAACGACCAGTCGCCCGTGTTCAAGGACGACCCCATCATCTTCTCCATCAGCGAGAACACGGCCATCGGCACGCCCGTCTGGAACTTCACCGCCACCGACCTCGACTCGGGCGACAACGGCTACCTGCAGTACGCGCTCACGCAGCAGTCGCCGAAGAAGGTGTTCAAGCTGGACTCGACGACGGGCATGCTGACGCTCATGGCGCCGCTGGACTACGAGGAGCACCTCGAGTTCACGCTGGTGGTCACGGCGTCGGACCAGCCGCGCGACGAGACCAAGCGGCGCCAGGCCTCCGTCACGGCGCGCATCCTCATCGAGGACTACAACGACAACTCGCCCAAGTTCGTGTCCCGCGGCCGCGTCGACATCATGGAGGACGAGCCGCGCGGCTACCCCGTGCTGCACGTCATCGCCACGGACGAGGACTCGCTCGACAACGGCCGCGTCACGTACATCATCACGTCCGGCAACGAGGACGGCAGCTTCGCCCTGGACTACGAGACCGGCGTGCTGACCATCGTCAAGGCGCTGGACCGCGAGCGCGCCACGCAGTACCGCCTCAACGTGACGGCCAGCGACCACGGCCAGCCGCCGCGCTCCGCCATGCAGGTCATCGAGGTGTTCATCGAGGACGTGAACGACAACCCGCCCAAGTTCAGCCAGCCGGTGTACAAGGCCAACGTGTCCGAGGGCGCGCCCCCGGGCACGTCCGTGATCCGCGTCACGGCCACGGACCGCGACTACGGCACCAACAGCAACCTCACGTACATCATCCCGGCCGGCATCGGCGACAACAAGTTCCGCATCAACCCCGGCACGGGCGAGATCCACACGGTGGCCACGCTGGACCGCGAGGAGAAGGACCAGTACACGCTGACCATCTACGTGCGCGACGGCTCGTTCCCGGCGCAGTACGACACGGCGTCGGTCCTCGTCACGCTCACGGACGTCAACGACCACGCGCCCGAGTTCCGCGACTCCTGCTACCCGCTGCGCGTGCCCGAGAACACCGACCTGTCCGTCATCCACACCGTCCTGGCCACCGACAGGGACGCCGGCTTCAACGGCCGCGTCAGGTACTCCATCACCGACGGCAACATCAACAACAAGTTCAGCATCGGCTCGTACACGGGCCAGCTGTCGTCGCGGCCGCTGGACCGCGAGGCCAGCGCCAAGTACTTCCTGGTCATCACGGCCGAGGACCGCGCCTCCTCGCCGCTGCGGGGCATCTGCAACATCACCATCACGGTGGAGGACCAGAACGACAACGACCCCAAGTTCTCGCAGAATCGGTACACGGCGTCGCTGCCGGAGGACGCGCCGCCGGGGACGACCGTCCTGACGGTGCGGGCCACGGACGAGGACCACGGGGAGAACGCGCGGATAACGTACTCGCTCAGCAACGAGACGCAGTGGCTCTTCAAGATCGACAACGAAACGGGTGTCATCACGACGGCCGGGTAAGGCATCGCACTCTGGGTTTTTGCTGCAATATCTTCATCACTCTGTTTTTTTTTTTTTTTTTTTTTTTTTTTTTTGCTGCAACATCTTCATCACACGTGGCCAAACTAGCCTAATCTTTGAGTAAATCGATTGACATGTTTCTAATTTTCTATCTTCAATTCCCGACAGAACCTTCGATCGCGAGAAGAAGAGCGTGTACACGTTCGAGGTGAGAGCCACCGACGGGGGGCGCTACGACTCCCGTTCAGAGAAGACGCAGGTCCAGATCACCATCACGGACGTGAACGACAACAAGCCCGTGTTCAGCCTGTATCCGTTCACGGTGGACGTCCCGGGCTACTACCACCCCGGCAACCAGCTGATTCAAGTCACCGCCTCCGACAAGGACGAAGGAGTCAACGCAGACATTTTCTTCAGGTATGTTTGTGACTTTTCCTCCGCTTGCCCATTCACCTTTTGTTATTGAGACAAACTTTCATCCCGCCAAAAGGAGCACAATGAGGATAATGATAATGATTATATCCCGCAGCTTGGTCAACAAGTCAGAGAACAACAAGTTCCGCATCAACCCCGAGACGGGCATCGTCACCGCCACGAGCCAGCTGGGCCTTGAGAGCGGCGACTTGTTCCACCTGGAGGTCATCGCCAGGGACCGCGGGACGCCGTTCCAGTCGTCGACGGGCCTGGTGGAGATCCGCGTCGGCAACGCCTCGGCGACGACGCTCAAATTCCACAGCTCGAACTATTCCGTGGAGCTGGACGAGAACGCGCCGGCGGGCACGGACGTGATTCAGGTCGGGGTGTACCGCACGGACGCCCGCCTCCCCAGGATCACGTACAGCTTCGGCTCCTGCAACGAGGACAACATCTTCGACATCAACAGCAACAACGGTCTGATCCGGGTGCGGAACCCGGAGCGCCTCGACTACGAAACGCTGCCGAAGATGAGGCTGATCGTGGTGGCGCGCGCGGAGAGCGAGGTCCCCCTCTACGCCTACACGAGCGTCTGGATCACCCTGGTCGACGTCAACGACAACACGCCGCGCTTCACGCAGGACCAGTACATCTCCTCGGTGTGGGAGGGATACAACAAGGGCGCCTACGTCATGCAGGTCTCGGCCACGGACGACGACACGGGCGCGAACGCGAACATCGTCTACCACATCGTGGACGGCAACCACGACAACGCCTTCGTCATCGACCCTCCGTTTTCGGGCATAGTCAAGACGAACATCGTGCTGGACCGCGAGATCCGCGACGCCTACAAGCTGACCATCATCGCCACCGACGAGGGCGCGCCGCAGCTGACGGGCACCTGCACCCTCAGGATCAACATCGTGGACGCCAACGACAACCAGCCCACGTTCCCGCCGCACTCCATCGTCCAGGTGTCCGAAGGTGAGGCGCTGACCCAGTTTTACATCGCTCATTCCCTCCCGAAAAGGATTGACGTGTGAAATGTTGAATGCAGAGAGTAAGTACAGTGTAAGTGTAACCCATGTCCCCGTTTTCCCCTTCCAGGATCCGAGGTGGGCACCGTGATCACCACCATCACGGCCAACGACGTGGACACGAACCCCGCCATCACGTACAACTTCGCCACGGACGGAAACCCGCACAACATGTTCAGCATCGACAAGTTCAGCGGCAAGATCACCCTGGCGGCGCCCCTGGACCACGAGGCGCGGGCGGAGTACATGCTCCAGGTGGAGGCGTCCGACACCGCCCACGTAGCCACCACGTCCATCACGGTCCAGGTCGTCGACGAGAACGACAACACGCCCGTCTTCACGCAGCAGGCGTATCAGGTGGAGCTGCCCGAGCTCTCTCCTTCGGGAACCTCCGTGATCAGGGTGAGTGGCGGGAAGGGGACCGACCGCGCTGAAATGTCATTCAAAAGAATTTACAAGCTGATGTGTACATCGCTGAAATACCAATCGATATTCAGTCAAGTGAACACATTAATTATTGTTGTTAAGTATTGTACCATTGCCTTCACTTTAACTGAAAATTAATTTTAAGCTTCAACAAATCAGAGGCATTGTGCCAATTATGTAGCATTTTTTAGGAATTGCATTTTGTCAAAAAATTGTATACGGTGAATGCACTCAAGATTTGTTCTATAATTTTGTAGTTTAAACTTATTCAAATTCGTGGGTGATTCGCGCACACTGACTCACCTTGCGAGGACTGCCCTGACGCCGCCCCCCTCCCTCCCCCCGCAGGTCGACGCCGACGCAGGCATCAACGCCCGCGTCACCTACAGCCTGGGCACGGCCTCCGACGCCGGCTTCTACATCAGCGAGCGCACGGGCGTCATCTCAACTCCTCGCACTCATGATCCAGCTCACGGCGAGGACACGCCCCTCGCTCGCCGCCGTGGCCGCCGTCAGGATCCAGGTCACTGACGTCAACGACAACGCGCCAAGTTCTCGCACACGTAAGGGGTTTCCTTGGTTTTCTCCGCAGACTAGCATGGCTTCAGGTTGGCTGTGTCTGTGTGAATAACCATGTCTACACGCTTGCATGCTCACAGTCGGCGTCACGTACTGGCCTGACATGAGTCTTCCTCACGTCAGGATCCAGGTCACTGACGTCAACGACAACGCGCCCAAGTTCTCGCGAGAAGTGTACACGTAAGGGCCATCTTAAGTTTCCTTGGTTTTCGTAGATAGTGATTTCCGTTGGCAGACTGAAAGCATGGGCTTCAGTAGGGTGTGTGTGTGTGTGTGGCTGGTTGGCTGTGTCTGTGTGAATAACCATGTCTGCACACTTATTGTACGCTTGCATGCTCATTTCCCTCTCCTCGGCAGGGCCAACGTCAGCGAAACGCCCCGCGGCCACATCGTCACGCGGGTCTCGGCCTCCGACATGGACGAGTCTCGCCTCAACCGGAACATCGACTACAAGATCGTGGGCGGCAACGAGCTCAACGCCTTCCAGATCACGAGCAGCACCGGCAAGATCCTGCTGGTGAAGCGCCTGGACCGCGAGCAGCACGCGCAGTTCCGGCTGGTGACGCTGGCCACCGACCGCGGCCACCCCGCCCGCAACGCCACCGCCGAGGTCGTCATCACCGTGGGCGACGTGAACGACCACGCGCCCGTCTTCAACCAGAGCGTGTACAGCGTGGTCGTGAGCGAGTCCCTCGGCGTCGGCGCCTCCATCCTGCAGGTCCTGGCCACCGACGACGACGCCGGAGACAACGCCAGGATCCATTACGACATCACCTCGGGCAACGACCACCAGGTCTTCGCCCTCGACCCCGACACCGGCCTCATCATCCTCCGGGAGTCGCTGGACTTCGACGAAGTCCCCGAGTACAGGTTCATCGTGAGGGCGACCGACAGCAACCGCCACCATCCCCTCTCCGCCCTCGCCACGGTCAACATCACCCTCTACGACGAGAACGACAATGCGCCGCAGTTCCCCGTGGACAAGTACCTCGAGTTCGTGGAGGAGAACGCCCCCGTCGGCACCACCGTCTTCACGGCCCACGCCAACGACGCCGACAGGGGGCAGTACGGGGCCGTCAACTACTCCATCCCTGAAGGGAAGGACATGGACAAGTTCAGCGTGAACCACAAGACGGGCGTCGTGGTCACGCAGGCGGTGTTCGACTACGAGGCCAAGCAGATCTACTCGTTCATGCTCCGCGCCGTGGACGCCGGCGGCAAGTCGGCCGTCGTCATGGTGCAGGTCAACGTCGAGAGCAAGGACGAGTTCGCGCCCGAGTTCCTGGAGCGCAACTACAACTTCGCCATCCCCACCAACCTGGAGGCGGGCGCCGTCGTGGGCCGCGTGGAGGCCACGGACAAGGACGAGGGGCCCGACGGCCGCGTCTTCTACTCGCTCCTGACCTCCTCGCAGACCTACAAGATCAACAGGACGTCCGGAGAGATCACGGTGCGCCGCGTCGGAGGCCGCGACGAAGGACTCACTCGCCTGAAGATTGTGGCGACGTCGGGCCTGGTGGGGTCGCTGCAGGCCGTGGCCGAGGCCGAGGTCAGCGTGGGCGGCAGGAACGGCACGTGGAACACCACCACTCCGGCCGTCACGGGAGGCCAGGACTCGGGCGGGCTGGCCACCTGGGCCATCGGCCTCCTCATCGCCCTCATCTTCCTGGTGCTCATTTTCGGCGGCGCTTTCCTCTTCCTGTACCGGCGCAACCTGCGCGCCCGGAAGCCGGCCATGACCGACCAGTTCGACACCTCCTTCGACACCATCGACATCCGGCCTCCTCCCACGGCGCCCGCTGACCTGTCTCAGTACCCGCCCCGCTACAACGACCTGCCGCACTACGACCACCACGGCGAGCGCAGCCACCACCACGGCAACACGACCTCCGAGATGAGCGAGCAGAGCCAGAGCGCCAGCAGCGGCCGGGGCAGCGCCGACGACAACGAGGACGTGGAGGACGAGGAGATCCGCATGATCAACGAGGGGCCGCTGATCCAGCAGCAGAAGCTGCGGGAGCGGCTGGGCCTGCCCGACTCGGGCATCCGCGACGACGACAACATGAGCGACGTGTCCGTGCACAACACTCAGGAATACCTCGCGCGGCTCGGCATCGACACGACCAAGAGCGAGTCGACCAAGGGCTCGCAGGACCTGGCGCACTCCATGGAGAGCATGCACATGTTCGACGACGAGGGCGGAGGCGAGGCGGACGGCATGGACATCAGCAACCTCATCTACGCCAAGCTGAACGAGGTCACGCCCGAGGAGGAGTCCTCCATCATGGACGGCACCAGAGCCTTCGGCTTCGGCGACGAGAGCCAACCCTCCATGACGGGCTCCCTCAGCTCCATCGTGCACAGCGAGGAGGAGCTCCAGGGCTCCTACAACTGGGACTACCTGCTGGACTGGGGGCCGCAGTACCAGCCGCTCGCCCACGTCTTCTCGGAGATCGCTCGCCTCAAGGACGACTCAGCGCCCAACTACAGCCGCGAGCCCATGAAAAAGACGTTGAACCCTCAGGTGAAGACGATCCCGCCGCCTCTGCTGACCAGCGTCGCGCCCCGCTCCATCGCCCCGGTCGCCCTCAGCTCGGTGCGAACTAGTCAGATGACTCTGCCCTCGCTGCCTCGCTCCCCCATCAGCCACGAATCGTCCTTCACCTCCCCTGCCATGTCGCCCTCATTCAGCCCCTCCCTCTCCCCCCTAGCCACGCGCTCCCCCTCCATCTCCCCGCTCATGACGCCGGGCAGCGTCACCCACGCGACGTCCACCGCCGCCGCCGCCGTCGCCCAGACCTCGGCCACGTCGACGCCTCACCACGGGCGGCCGGTGGGGCAGCGGCCGGGGCCGGCGGGGCTCATGGCCGGCGCTTCGTCGGGCTCGGAGACCGAGCTCAGGATATAGCCGTCACTCTACCCTCCACTCCAACACCAGCGCCGCCATCACCACCACCATCATCATTATCAGCAGTCACCCTCTCCCTCGGCGTGAATGGCTAGGACGGCGGCGCGCTCCGAGCGGGTCGCCGCCTCGACGCAGCGGAACTCGAGCGGCTGTTGCAGATGTGATATACTCAAGGGTGTAACGTTGCCAAATGTCTTTAATCGAATGATGCGCGATGTTTTGTATATTTGTGAATATTTAGTGTTTGAATCAAAACTGGCATCGGACGAGACAAAGCGTCGAGAGTTACACCCGCAGGAGAGACTTGAGAGTCTCGAGCCAGGGAAAATGGATGCCGGTGTTGTGTTGTTTTGACAAACAGAAAAAAAGGCTTCCGGAATATTATATTTGTTGAGATGTATCGATGTGCAAATGACTGACAGTGTACAGTATCGGAGGCTGTTGACAAGGCAAGGACCTGTATATATAGAACTGCATAATTAGGAGACACGCAGTGATTACCACACTTAGTAGATGTCACGGAGGGTGAGTTACTGCCTCAGATGGTGCGACATGCAACGCGGTGCATTCTGTAGCAAGTGCTAAGTGAGAAAAGGGTCGAGCATATCAGGACACTCCTCGAGTTCTCAGCCAGTGCTTCTCATGCTTACCAAGATGCGGACAGTGTGCGCGTATGTGTATATTCACACACACACTCGACATATGCATTCATGTACTCGTACGCATATTCACATACACATATCAACTTTTATATAGATATACACACATTCGCATGCACGTACATATACACATACACTTAAACATACACATACACACATACATTATACACACACACAAGCAGTACACATACACATATTGAAATGCACATGTATATACAGTGGTTTACAAAAAAAGACTAGGAACTGGCGCACGGGAGCGCGGGAGCCAACAGGACTCGCGGCGCCGTCGAGCGAGCGCGCCCGGACCCCCTGGAGTCCGGTGTCGTTGCGCTCAAGTGAGTCCGCATGACAGTGCCTCAGATGGAACATGGGACCGTGACCTCTCCGAACGCAGCCATGACCCCAGCCGCGAGAGAGCCAGAAGTGCCTCGAAGGACGCCGCGCCCGCGACCTGGTTTCGTCCCGGAAGCGAGGGCGAGGGGCGTGTCGAGGGTGGCGCCCACGCCCACCGCGCCCGCCCTTCGCTCCTGCTGACACCTGCTGAACTGACCTGCATTTTCCCTTTTCCTTCGGTGGGGGAGAGGCCACGTTTTCCTTAGACATTTTCCTCTCGCAATTGTCTTAGTGTAGGGCGCCTGCCAGGGGCTCCCGCGCTCACCGGGTGCCTGCCGGGTCGGGTTTTCCTCCTGCAGGCGACGTCGACGGGCGCGCGTGGGTCAGGTTCCTCGGTCCTCGCGAGGTTGAAGTGCGTTTTGCGTGAAATACTCAGACGATTTCCTCCTGAACGCTGTTTTGACGTGTTGCTTTTCCGAGTTGCAAGCACGGGTCGCAAGCAGCACCACACGTTGCCATTCCTAACCTCCGGACGCGGGGGAAAAGTGCCGCGCTGGAGAAGTGCCATTCTTGATGTGTTTGTGTCAACCAGACTGACGATGTGCCAATACCCTCGAGATGCCAAATTCACCCAAGAACCGTCTCTAGAAATCTCGTTGCTAAGCTCACCCCCCCCCACACACCCCTCCCTTCCCCACCATGCGCGAGACCAGTGCCTCCCCCCTCCCCCCTCCACGCTCCTCCCCATGTGCCAACACCCCCACCCCACGTCCCCGCCCCCC